>QHHH01000019.1:0-176213 GCA_004367485.1 Fusarium citri | reverse complement strand
ATCCACAACCGTGGTGATCCTTCCGGCCAACCGAGGGCCATCTCGATCGGGACAACTCGGGCTTATGGGTGTCATTCTCAATCTTTTAATTATCAGCTCTTTTGTACGATCCATCTCCCTTATACATGCACATGCAGGCTTAAGCCGAGGCATTCCCCAGCCCGGGAACAGACAGCCGGGGAATAAAATTAGGTTTCTTTTGGAAGGGAGGGGATGGGGATGGGGATGGGGACGGGAGAATAGGGAGTTTTTTTGCTACTGGTATTTCTTTTCTCAATCAGGAATTATTTTGGAGATTGGGTGTCGGTTACGCTAGCTACGGACAACTACCGAGGTTTGACAGCCAGCAGTATGAAAAAAAGAGGCGTTCGAAGTGGCATCTTGCAAGAGTCAATGTGCGTTAATGTACCATTCATGTGAGAGAGGTCGGTACAGGGATATCACGATCCAATAGATTTGCTTTAAGCTTTGTTTAAACTGATGTTATGATTCCGTTACTCCGCGACTAAGAGGAACTAAAGAAGAATGTACTATGGGGATCAAGGAGTCACAAGTCAGGGACCGGGGAAGAGCAAGGTGAGGAAAACTATAAAGCAGGGCTGGGTATCCCATTATGTCTATGTGCTAAGAACATGCAAGAAGCTTTTTATCTACATGGCATCTATTCCTGTACCATGGATATATCATGCTGACCTCCTCTTTGATATCTTTGCTTTCACATATTCAGAAGCCCAACATCCTGTCCAACCACAATGACTATGGAGGAACGTTCTTCATAAATCGTTAGCCCACTGCATGTGACCTTGCAGCGGGTTCCGGTGCATGATTGCTCTTGACGACGCCACCTTCCTTTCTGTTGGGGAGATGACGGGCCAAGAGACCCCAAGAGGCGATGCTCTTGTGGTTTTCAAGACTGGAGCGAGATGCTATTCAGATGTCGACAACAAATTCGACGCCGACACTTGAAGAGTTCATGAAAGAGTGGGTGCTCTTGCAGCTGCATAAGAGACCATAAGAGTGGAAGCGGAGGTAGTGATCGAGGGAAAGACTGAAACTAGCGTCGAGACTTTTACAGCTTCTCCTTGAGAGTCTTCTTGAGGCGGCGCTCGACAGCGTCAAGGTACTCGTTGGTGGTGGCATAGTCCTTGCGCTCAGACTTGCCAGTGGCAAGGGCAAGATCCTTGGTCATGATACCGTCAATGTCGACAGTGTCAATGCAAGCCTTCTCAAGGCTCTCGGCGAAGGCAACGACGTCGGGAGTGTCGTCGAGCTTTCCACGCTGGACGAGACCACGGGTCCAGGCGAAGATGGAGGCAATGGGGTTAGTGGAGGTCTCGTTACCCTTCTGGTGCTCACGGTAGTGGCGAGTGACAGTGCCGTGGGCAGCCTCAGACTCGAAGGTCTTGCCATCGGGGGTGATGAGGACGGAGGTCATGAGACCGAGAGAGCCGAAGCCCTGAGCGACAATGTCGGACTGGACATCACCATCGTAGTCTGGAAATATGTTAGCATTCTTGTCTCATGCATTGAAGATATACAGGAAGCTGAACAAGCGTTCAGTCATTCCATCGGAGTAAACTCACTCTTGAGAGCCATGATGTAACCACCGGAGCTCTTGATCATCTGGGCGACCATGTCGTCAATGAGACGGTGCTCGTACCAGATCTTCTTGGCCTCGAACTCCTTCTTGTAGGTGGACTCGTAGATCTCCTGGAAGATGTCCTTGAAGCGACCATCGTACTTCTTGAGGATGGTGTTCTTGGTGCTCATGTAGAGAGGGAGCTCCTTGTCAATGGCGAGCTTGAAAGAAGCGTGGGCGAATCCAGTGATGGACTCGTCGGTGTTGTACTGAGTCTGGGCAACACCACCACCCTCCTTGAACTGGAAGACCTCGATCTCCTCAGGCTGGCCACCCTCGGGGGTATAGACCATGGAGAGCTTACCAGGACCGGGAAGGACAGCATCCTTGGCGCGGTACTGGTCACCAAAGGCGTGACGGCCAATGATGATGGGCTTCTTCCAGCCAGGAACCAGACGAGGAATGCGGGGGATGACAATGGGCTCACGGAAGACGGTACCTCCAAGAGCATTTCGGATGGTGCCGTTGGGGGAAAGCCACACTGGACATGCAAGTTAGCAATGTTCGATTCAAATAAGCTTACTGTATGTCTAATTCGCCCTGCTTCTGCTTACTGCCCCTCATATCGCTTCTCCTGCATGTTCTCATATATGCGGGGTTGCGATTGGTGGGGGGTTAGTAGCAAGATGCAGCGCGAACTAAGACCATGCATGACGGGTATTGACTTACTCTTCTTCAGCTTGAACTCCTCAACACGAGCCTCATCGGGAGTGATGGTAGCACACTTGACACCGACGGAGTACTTCTTGATGGCCTCGGCAGCATCAATGGTGACCTGATCGTTGGTCTCATCACGGTACTCAAGACCGAGATCATAGTACTTCAGGTCGATGTCGAGGTAGGGGTGGATGAACTTGTCCTTGATGACCTGCCAGATGATGCGGGTCATCTCATCACCGTCGAGCTCGACGACGGGGTTCTTGACCTTGATCTTCTGGGTAGAGGAAGCCATTGTGCGGTAGGCGAAGGGGGAGATGGTTTGGATAGCACCGAATGAAGCGCGAACAGGGCGAACGGTAGTAGAGGTATAAGCGACACGGCGCAGCGAAGACGAGAAAAGAGATCGCGGGACTGAAGAGGCGAGAGCAGCGACGGGCATGATGGGCAAGAAAAGAGAAGAAAAAGAAGAGGGTGGAGGTTTATAAAAGAAGATATAAGAAGGGTTGTTACGGCACGAGAACGGGAACCGGACTCGGGAATCGACGCCGGGAGATTGACTTGATTCAAGCTTGGGCTAAGGAAGGTCCTTCCTTAGAATGAGGTTGCTCCTGTACAAGCAAAGCAAAGCAAGCGCGGGGCGGGGTGCAACTGTCTGCAACAACACGGACGGGCGGTTGGTTTGGGGTTCGGAGGTGGAGATCGGAGGGTCGGACCAGGAAGGTGCCTGGGGTCTTTTTACTATGACAGCCGAGGAAGTAGCCGGTTACTGTAGCGGCGACCGAGAGGAAAACCGACGATGCGATGCGATGCGAAGAATATGGGGTAAGTTAATGTGACCTTCCCCCCAATGAGACGGGGTGAATTTGATTGAATGAGGCGCCGCTAGTCGATACCTTTGAAGCTGGGGGAATCGTCAGGTGTTAGTTTAACAGTTTGCGCGAGTAATAAGCTGCACCAGAAGGAGGGGGAATAAGGGTATGAGACGATCTATGTTTGAGTCGAGTCTCTTGGATAAAATATTTGCCTGCTTCCTCTCTTTCTTGAGGGGTGCGAAAAGCGAAACTCTCATGAAATGCAGAGTCCAGAGAGGACAGCAACGATGACTTCTCGTTGGTCCATGACGATGCAATGTAGGTATCATGACAGGTCTTTGTGGCTGACCTCTGACCTCTCATGGAGCTAATAAATGGCATGACATGGCCTGACTTGGAAAAGCTGCACTTACAATACCGTACTCGAACGAAACGTCGTCTTCTGCACAATAAATTCTGCTGATGAGTTGAAGCTGCTGGCAAGAGATGATGGTGATGCAAAGATGGGAATTCAGCCAAAATAGAGGAAAAGAACTCGAAGGATATTCATGTTATTCTTCCGACAACGGCCTTCCGAAGACGGATACTGCGGGATAATAGACATGGCTGACATGATCTTTTTAGACAATCGCATGCTATGACAGGGGTTTATCGTCCCTCTATCTAAAGTGTCTACATATGACGTTTCCGTACCATACATGAAGCTCAACCTACGCTCTATTCTTGAATCTCACGATACTTTTCTGAAGTCTTTAGATGCTCACAAACCCCATCATGTCTCCCCCAACATTCAGGGCGTGTCTCGAGTATTCTCCATGCTCTTCTTGCCAGGTTCTTTTGGGGATGAGGCTCGGTACCTGACCGAGCTGGGGCACTTCATCAAGAGCTGCAAGCAGAGGAAAAAAGCCGCTAGCCCAGCCTCGACGGTTGTATAGCGCTAGTGTTGATGGGTTCCGTACTTGGTTCCCCGCTTCAGTGGGGGAAGCAGAAGCCATGTCTTTCTTGGCTTTCAATTAGGCACGCATCTCGTGCATGACAGCTGCTCTCGTTTTTGCCTCATCTCGGTGTTGTTATTGCCGAGGAAGAATACCTCACACGACATTGTAGTACTGCTGTTCATTCGATAGTGACATGCCAGCCTGAGCTATAAATGTCTGAGGCCGGTCCCGGGATGTTACTGTTTCCTATAGCCTATCCAGCACTTTCAGATATCTGATTCTGATCATGGCTAATAAACTCAATTGACATTTGACCGGGACTAATAGTTCACGGAGCTCTGCATCTCGGCGCGGCACGCATCTCCGTTCTCGGTCTCGGATCTCCGGTCGGAGTATCCACTCTCCGCGCCGTCATCGGGGAGAGCATATTGCTTCACGGTCAAAGTCCGAACAAGAACAAAAGGAATGTAATGCCGAGCCATACTAGACTTCTGGACTGATAGAGATTGCAACGATAACAACTCTCTTCAATACAACATGACGTCTCCTTGTTGTTGACTCCTCTTCTTCCTGGCAGTTCGCTGCTGTTGATCTTCCTACAAGTACTGTGGTGCAACTTGTGCTTTGATATGTGCTTCCTGACTGACAGCTGCTTGACGACTACAAAGACTTGGAATAACTACATACCCAGCAGATACACATACCGATACTACCTCACAGCAAACCGATAAATGCTTCAGCATTGGTGATTGTATCGTGTCTTCTGTTGTGTCAAAAATTGGTTGCAGGGTATGATGCAATGTACCTAGTGCTCGGACAGATCAGACAAACCAGAGGATTTGTAGCCTGGGTATTGAAAGAGACCATCAATCCAATTCGTATATCATCTCGGAACATCTTTCTATTCTAATACACATTCCATCATCATACCATGTTTCACAAACATGGACTGCAAACAACTGCGCTCATTTTAGACATCAAAGATCTCACCAGCACCTTCATTACCTCCTCTCCTGATGTCGACAATATCCAGCCTCCAGCCTTCCCAATGCTTGAGTGATCGCTTGATCTCTTTAATGCGCTCGATTCTTCTCTTTGACTCTTCCTCTTGCGCCTTGCGGAACGCATCTTCATCAAAGTCCATATCATCATCTTCGAGAAATTCGTCATCGCCACCTCCAGCAAGTGCATTGAGACCGCTTGTAAAGAAGTCGCCAATGCCTCCGGGACCAGACTTCCGTCGCCCAGTTGGGGACAAAGGATTTCCAGTAGAGAGGTCTACGTCCTGGAAGCCTGGGCTGGTCGCCTCCAACTCACGGCGCTTTTCAATCCATGCTCCACTTCGAAGTTCGTGAACTTCGCTTTCAAGAGCGCGGATCTTCCTCTCGAGCTTCTGTCGTTCCTCGTCCTCAAGCTCATCAACACCTTCATCGTCCAATCCACCACCGCCCTCCAAAGACTTGCGGCTCTTCAGCTTTGTGTTTTCACTTTCCAGCTTCTCAACCTTTGCTTGCAACTCAGTGACCTCACGTTCCGCCTTTTCCTTTTCCTTCTTAACTGACTGCAAACGAGAATCCTGTTCCTTGTGCAGTGTGGTAAGGGTCGTAGCTTTCTTGTCTAGTGCTTCCACCTTCTTCTCAAGCTCGTCGCGCGCGCTCTTGACTTCTTCAAGTTCATGCTCGAGCGTCTTCACCTTGGTTTCGGCGCTCGTTCTTTCGCTACCCTCGCGTACTGCCTTCTCTGCTGTTCTCTCGAGGTTGCGCTTAAGGTCCTGGAGCTCGCGCTGAGCCTTGCCTGCTGCAGCCTCAGCACGGGCGAGTTTGTCCTCAAGAGCAGTGACCTGCTCCTTCTCCGATGTTGATCCGCTAGCGTGGCGCTCAGCCTGTGCTCTGAGTTTCGAAATCTCAATCTCCATGGACTCGATGGTTGCTGTCTTGGCCTCCAGCTCAGCTTTAAAATCCTCTGGTGGTGAGGCTATTGACACGGATTGGCGATGGCCATGAGCTGGCCCACGCGACACCTGTTGTTGGAGCTGAGAATTCTGACGTTCGAGTGAGGCTAACTGGCTCTTCTGTTGAACGGTTAGCGGGCTCAAAAGCAAAAGACAGACCTGTCACTTACCAAGCTGTCCCAAAGGCCATCATCGTGGCGGCCGGTCTTGACTGGTTCCTCGCCCTCGGCCTCGCGAATGTCGGCTAGCTCATTCTCGGCTTTCTGCCACCTCTTCTCTGAATCGGCAGCCTCTTTAGACAAGCGTTTGTTTTCCTTCTCTAACTCTTCAATTCGAGCCATGTGCTTTCTGTAGATATCCGGTGCAGTTTCGCTGTTAGGGCTAAATGGAGATGCTGCCCCTCCTGAAGGATTAGAGCCGGCGCGAAAGGACGTTGACCTCAGCTTTGACTGCTGTGCCAGAGATGGGGTAGCTGCAGGCGAGTTCTCATCGTCGCTATCGCTTTCACTCTCACTGTCGCTGTCGCTATCACTATCGTCTTCGTCTTTGGTTTCGATCTTGAGAGGCTTCTTCTCGTCTGTGGCAGGCGCCTTGGCTGGCTTATCCTCCGTCTTCTCCTTGACTGGTTCTTCGGCGGGCTTCTCTTCGACTGCAGGGGCATCTTCGATCTTCTCCTCAACAGGTTCGGGCGCAGGAGTCTCGGGAGATTCTGCCTTCGTTTGTTTGGCTGGCGCACCCTTCTTCTTCTTCTTCATTTGCTCGACCTGAGATCGCATTAAGTTAGTCAATTGACATGATAAGAAGGGAGGGGCAAACGGACTCGCTTCTTGGCCGCAGCAATCTTCTCCTTGCGGGCCTTTTCCTCTGCGTCGGCCATGATGATGATGGTTGTTCAATGGGCGCAGGTATATAAAGAATTCGGTTTGCGCAGGACGGTAGTTGTGGTTATTGGTGAAATGTGTCGTCTTGGCGCTAGGTGTTAGATGCAGCTCCACGTAGGCTCAGGGACTCATGGAAGGGAGCTCCCCGCCGTCATCACCCTTGAAGCTTAGTTGGCCTGTGCGGGTACCGTGTTTATAGCGACCATGGCCCGTAATTAACACTGTATCGCTAATGCCGTGTAAGTGAGCATCCAGTTTAACTATCGACCAAATGTGCCCGAGTTTATGTTATGAATGAAGAGAAACGATATCTAATACTTGAATCCTTTAGGCCTAAGGGCTCCTTATCTTGCAAGCGCGTGCATATTCTTGGTTTTAGTAGCAAAATATAGTGTCACAAAACTTTGTGCATCCTCTTTCCAAGCACTACTTACATAAGTACTATTGTTTCATTGCGTTGATATCAAGCTTGATCACAACTGTTCATTTTCCCAATAGAAGGACACAGAATATGCACATAGCCCGGATTGGATGCTCGCAGAATGTAAGTGAAACTGAAAAGCAGGAAGAAGTCCTGTGACAACGTTGTTTTGGTCCTTCCTCGAGACAGTGGGTGGGAAGTTGTGTTGAGCAGGCAGTCGCCAAACCGGCAGTGACTGCCTTCTCACAATGATATAAGTACTTGCTCATCCCAGCTACAACACATGCGATAGACCTCTTGGGTTTTACTCGTATCAGGTCTCTACAAACAAACTTTATCCTTACTTCAGATGCATATCCCTTTCGTCTTGACATGAATTGGACTGAGGGAGCACTAGCCCGTCACTCCCGCCGAAAAGGCTGGGACAAGGACGCCGCCCGGCAAAAGCAATATTTCGCCAAAGCTAGAGCTCGAAAGAATGCTCCTGCATCCAGCAAAGGATTAGTTGTTGAGTCCTTTGTTCCTGATTACATCCCGCAGACGGAACAACCTCAAGATCGTCAGTCGATCTCTTCTACTCCCGCAAAGAAACAGAAAACCCCGAAAAGAAAACTCATACATAGACAGCACGATACTAGTAGAACGACCCGCCATGAGTCTACACAAGGAGTCAATCTTGAACTTCCAAAGCCAGATGGACAGATCGATCATTCTCCAGCTCGTACGAACAAAAACGATCATGAAACGGAAATTGCAAGGAAAAGACGAAAACTGCTTGAAAAAGGAGACTGGACCGGAGTCAGTACTCAGAAGCCTTTGATGGTGGGCTTCGCTGCACAAAAAGATCATTCTCCAAGATCAAGAGGAACGAGAAATTTCCGACAGAATCATAAGTCTGTTCTGTCACCACGTAGGCCGGGCTCAAACGATCGCTACAATAAGGGCACACTAGGCAGACCGACTCACGACGAAATGAGGATCAATATCGGCAGCCAAAATCTTCGCTGGAGCCGAGATAGCAATTCAGTACGGAGCCTCGCTACGAGACAAGGCCTTGCTGCTCACCTGGGCACAACGTCAGGTAGTACTCCAATACTGGAGCCATTATCGCCTTACCAACATACTCCAAGCCTGCAAGCGGCCATGAACACCACAGCCAGGCCTCAAAAGTCCCCCATTAATCTAGACCATTACGACTCACGAAGCCAACCATCGAGCTCTTCAGACACTGGACACAATACTGCATATGGACACACTGGCCAGCAAGGGGATTGGCGGGAAGAACCCAAAGAACCGAGATTCATCGTCAATGCTCACACGCCTACCATACACCAACCACAGCCAACCCGGAAGACACGATCCCCCATGCTCGACGTTGGATCTCCTGGAACTGAGGAAAACATGAGCACTACCGCAGTTCTAGGCGTTCCAAGACGCCCCAACGCACGTATCACATCTGAAGATATAAGATGGAACTTGTGGCTTAATCCCAGTGCAGAGACGGCACCAAAAGAGCCAGATCAAATGAAGGAAGTAGACCACCCCTCAAGGCCTGTCACTCCTGGTATTAGCCACTTTTGGAGCTCGTCAGAAGACCAGACAAAAACGTCGAGTTCACTGCGGAACGAAGCTTTACAGCAGAGGTCTTCAAGCATGTTCGGCGAGCCACAATTACAATCATCAGAATCTAGCCCGTGCATACTTGCATCAGACAGTGTTCAGGGTGAGATACCACATCCTGGTCCTAAGCTGCCGCGGATGCAGGCAATAGGCCACTTACCCAGTGTGTCGACTGGAGTAGAGATTTGCAGTCTATCGGGAAGCCCGAACCATGGTATAAGCCAGTCTTTCACAAAGCCCCAAAGTGATCCAGTTCTTCCAGTACGGGTGAACCCACGAATGACTCAAAAGGCCCAGGATCTGTTAGATATTTTGACAGAAAACGAAGAAAGACATGGAGCGTCTATTGAAAAGCAAGTTGACACAGAGATAACGACAGATGCTGAAGACGAGGACGAGATTTGGAAAAGGTTCGTTTTCGACGACGATCCTGCCGAGACCAAACGTAAAGCCGGTGAGGAGGCTACTGAACAAACGAAACGTGATCTGGGTCTAGGACAGACAAAGACTCTGTGTGCCATTGAGGACCTATTACTTCCTTCAAGCTCGGCAGCACCGCAAAGCGATGTCGCAGAACCCCCTTCAGAACCACGAGACCTGTTAGCTAATAACGTCACGCTTGATATGACGAGCGATCAGATAGAAGAACTGTTGGACACAGACCAAGACCCAGAGTTGGAAGAGGATCCATCTTCGGAGGCTGCCGCAAGAACCGATATCACAGACACTATCGACTCAACCACGGCGCAGCCGTCCTCACCTCAGCCGCCACAGGCCGATTTCAAATTCCACCAGCCGCAACTCTTCACTGGAAGACTAGCTGGTGAAGTCTCCTCTAATACACCATCCATTTCCTTGTATGCTCCACCAAAATCGGGCAGACGACTGAGGAAGCGCCGGGATGAGGAACGGCCTGATTTCCGCGCCATGCCCAACTACGAAGATGACCCAATTGAGGAAGACTAACACGTTGGAGACAAAGCAAGACTCTTAGCCGAAAAGTGACTCAGAGGTCAACACGGGCCCCAAAACCCACAAGCTACGTATGTGGTCACGAGCTGGAAATGCAGTGCGCCATAATCATCGCGCAGGGTGGCCTGGGGAGAACATCCGGCGCCGTGTAAACCGTACACTACGTCCGTGGGCACAGCGGGGAACGCAACCTTGCAGGGCGACTAGGGTCTAAGTAAGGATGATCTGTATTCACTTATCTCTTGTCTCGTTGCACAAGTTCAGGCCAGGGGAATTTACTATTATGTCACACATAAAAAGGAGTAAAGAGATAACAAGGGGACTAAAGTTGCATCGCCATCTTCAAGCGAGGCAATTCATTGTGGCTATCATGGGTTCTGATGTATGTGGAACAAAAACAAGGTGTATGGAATTCTCTAAATGCGCCATAAATTCTAAGACTACCTAGACATACAGAAAGAAGAGCAAAACTCCCACCGTCTATACAATAAAACAATAAAACATTCTATATACCCGGTTGGCCTCATATCTCGTCATAAACGTCACTGCGTGATCGACCCGCCAATAAACAACAAGTCTTATCTCGTTGCCTTCAGCTTGAATCGTGAACTCCGGTAAGGTCATAGTAGATCTATCCAAGAAAGGAAACTCGAAAGAAGGAATGGAAGCATGACAGAAGCATCCATCGTGCATAACACAGCCACGCTGAAAATCCCCGCAAAGTGCCCCGCTTCTAGAACAATTCTCTCAAGTCAGCCTCAGCGTGATGTGACGTCTCAGTGGGGATAAGATCAGCAATGCATGGGCGTTTTTTGCGGATCTCTAGGACGTTTGATGGTTGTGAATGAGCGACAGGAATGATGGAGGAAAGGCCAAGATTGAGAATGCCTGGCACATTGACCAGTTTGCACAAGTGCTGTTTCTTGATGTGTATAGGATGCATACATGCGAGGCCATGGACGAATTGAAGTCGTTTGGTTATCCTCGATGTAACAGTATGTAGTATACAAATGCTGCAGCTAAGGCTACCGCTGTCGAAGCTGGGTTGATTCCAGATGATATTTCGTGTCGGTGAGCTATCAGAAGCAAAGAAGCCCTGCAGATAGATAGCTGACAAGTGTAGAAAGCCTTGATGTGGATGGTCTTAGTCGATATGTGTTCTCAGAAGAGCAACACTGTAGTTTCAAGCCATCGTGCCAGGCTTTGTGGTGTCTTGTGGTTGGCTGATTCCGTGTGCAAGGCTGTGTTCCTGCTTACACACTTCAGGATCGGCTACTGCGCTTCTCCTTGCGCTTAGACTCGCAAGATGTCTTACATCCAGGGCATTCAAAGCCGTTCTTGGAGACGTAGACTCGAACAAGGCAGCGTGGGCAACGCCACCAGCTAGAGGGCGCATATCGATCCTGGAGCCATGCCTCGTCGACAGTTGCTCCGCGCTTCTGAATGTCTTCACGATGGTACTCGCGAAGATGATCTCGAAAGTGATCTCGACGGTGGAAGGGCTCATGGTATCGAGTGCATCGAGGGTAGTCACATAGGTAAACGTCCTTGCTCGATTCAGGAGCATGGGTGTTCTTGTAGTGACGTTGAAGATCCGCAGTCCGCTTGAAAGGGCGAGAGGTACAGCCGGGATGAAGACAGGACACTGGCCAGTCATTACCACTAATTGGACATGAGTTAGCGCTGAGAAGATAACTATCAGGCAATGGGTTATACGTACGGTTCACTCCTGGGGACACTGGACTCCTCAGCCCTGGCTTGTCCGGAGGAATAATACTGCTGATAATCTGACGCCTGATGGTAGCCAGAGTAGTTCGTTGGTGATGAACCGTACAGAGCATAGGAGTTGCGCTGCATCGGTGACTCTGGAACAGTGGAAGCCTGCGAGCTGGCCCCAGAACTCAAATCTCTGACCAAAGGCTGGGACTGGTAATAGCCGCCATAGTACTCCGAAGGTGATGATACTTGGTCCTGAGGCGAGGAAGCGCCATACCAGCCGTGACCGTATCCTTGGTAGGAGCTCATTGTGATAGCTGTTGTTGATATAAGGAATTTCTTCGAAGAATGAAGAAGTCCTTTTCGAATGAGTTAATCAGCGATGATATAGAAAGCACGGGTGCTTGATAGGACGAGTCGATAGTTTATAAGTCGGCTTGTGAGAAGTTGGAAGTGATGCAAAGAATATGCCGGTGTAGTCCGCAACCAAAGTGATGTCTTGATGGCGGTCTTGGAAGGGAAGGGAAGAAGTCTGTGGCATGAGAATGGATAAGATAGTAATGAATTGATGAATGAAGTAAAAAGAGGATGAGAGCCGTGGTTATATGCTTGGGAGAGATATGAGAGAAGGGGTGCTTCACCAAGTACACTAGTACAGGGCAGGACCTATAAGTGAAGGTGAGGCTCAAATCGCACATTGGTCAGTGAGGCGAGGTGGGAGTCATTCGTGTAATACACAAAAGGTAAAGGGCAGCATGGACTTGAAACTGTAGGGACTCCATCCACAAACAACTGCGGCCAGATCTAGTAGCAAGACTTTAGAATGTGTCGTCAGGGTTCTAGTGCAAGTCCTGGGGTTGAGAACATGACCGGGGTAGCTGCCGGGGAACCCAATCCATACAACCCGGACCAACCCACGATAAGGTAGGGCATGATTAGCTAGATGACAGACGGCTAAGAGATAACCAGTTCCAGGACCAAGGGCTGGAGAAAGACAAGGGGTAATGGGCAGGACAAGGGTCTAAGGCGAAGCAGCATCTGGCGCAAGCTGGCTCGTGATGCGTGTAAGTCAATCGACACTTGTCGATTGGTTGGGGGGACTAGGGTAAAGTCAAGTTTGATGGAGACAGCAGCGAGTATGCAGAGACCACGTCAAGGCTGTAGGCGCCCTATCAAGAAGCGACGCATTCTTGGCCGGTGTCCTGAAGAAGACAAGATGACGGGCGATGCAACAGTAACAAAGAAGCTAACGTAGCTCTTTCAAAGGCCAGACAGAAAACTCCAGGAACAAGGGCACCAAGCTAAGCTATGGCGTGGAAAAGGCACAAGCTTCTGATCGCCTAACGGAGCCCCGGGTCACTCGGAACGGCGCAATAAAAGTGTATGCTACTGGCAAGCCCAATGGAATTGTGCATTTGAAGCACTGGTCTGTAGTTACGGTAAGTGTGCCCATACCGGCCTGGGACTAAGCTTCGGGCAAGACGTCGCAAGGGTGGAAGAAACCCGTTCAGGGCACTCGTCTTGGCTGCTTCTGCTGCAGGTAAAGAATGACCGTTTAATTTGTGCAGTAATTGGCAGACTCATTTTGGGGTCGGCAAGCCATGATGTTACCGGTTGGGCGGCCACTGGGCGTGGCAATGCGCTGGGGCTGAATGCCAATTAACAAATGGTTCTGGCACGGGTTTGCGGGAATGGATGCAGCAGTGATTTGACGAAGTCAGTAACAAGCGATAAGCGAATATTGACTGTGCTGTAGAATAGGGGCTGTGCTAGGACAGCTCATCAGTTTTCGGTCAATACCAAAGGTAAAGTTGGCTTGGCTTATCCATATCTGCGTGCTTGTGACCGACATTAGTCTTGTTCATCGCCCTTCAAGGAAACTTCGGTGCAGAAGGAAACAGCATGGGTGTGTCCACTGGGGACGGTAATCATCGCTTTTGACTCTCGGTAGCGGGAGGAATTAGATCGACATGGGCCGGGATTGGTCTTAGTCCATCTCGTTTGATCGGTCAGAGCAGACAGGTTGAAAATGACGATGGAGGGGATGAATGAGGAGGATTTGGTGGTGGCAGAACAACGAGGCAGGACAAGTAGGTACTGTACCTTCTGTAAATCTGTGGTACGCTGCCAGAATGCAGTGCACCTCAGGTCAGCCGGTACTGTACCTGCCCTGGAGCTTGTTGGGCTGTCACTTCCTCCATCATTCATCGCAGTCGTTACCCCTCCTGCTCCTCCTGCAGCTACCCCCTGCGTACCTTCCAACTTCCAAGGGGTGTCCCAGACGCTTGTGTTAGCTATCGAACCCACTATTGCCCAATTGCAATTGATTGCAGCTACTGGGTGCCTTCGTTAACCAATGGATGTCAAAATTAAATGGAAAGAAGACAGATGCTGATTAGTTTATTGCACCTGCATCATTGTCTCTTCCCTGATCCTTTCTCATCTCATCCCATCATATCACATCACATCATCTGCATTCTACAAACATTTTAGGTGGTGGCCTAAAAGTCGATGCCTCGCATTAGCACGGCACCAAACTACAACTACCAACTTGTTGTGCCGATCTCTGCTCACAAGCATGAGCACAAGCACAAGCACGAGCCGCAACACTATGGAGAAATTCAGGAGATTCACCAATAACGTGGCTGTTCCTTTGCCATAGATGTTGATCAATCAACTCAATAAACAATTTATTCTGCTGCCTGTTGGATTTTGTCTTGGTTATCCAGCTAGTCTGGGTCAGTCAGTTCCATCAGGGAATGGCAATGGCAATCAACAACCTCGATGCATCCGGCACAGCAAAAGCACAGACAGGATAAACCCGGCATCGTCATTCTACCATCTGCCACACCTTCACAGCTCCCCACAGCGCGGTCACTTGTCGTTTGACTTGTGCAACTCTCCCTGCATCTACCAGAGTCACCCATCACAGTCAGTTTGACATGTATCAAAGTTTTGACGAGGCAGCCTCCCAAGGCGTCCAAGCTGGTCAGAAAAAGATAAGTGTCTTTACGCCTGATACAAAAGCTTAGACGCCTTGTCTCGCCCGTACAACCTACCGGATCCTTCTCCAGCAATGATAGGCCAACGTTTGGAAAATTTCCGAAAAGGTGACTGTCGGTGAACTCACTCGACAACGGTTGACGTCTTCAAGCGAGCTTGGGGAGCATTAGTGAGGCTGACTGAAGTCTCGAACAAGAAGTGCACTAAGAGCGTTGAAAAGGGCTCGCTGGCAATGAAATCATCAACTTCGACCAGGTCATCGGACACATCCCCATCCATGACAACCTGATCCATACCATTCGCTGTACGGAATTAACGCCCGCCTAAGAGTATCTCTTTCTCGTATCCAGGGATCTGCGTGGGCGAAACTTTAGGCCAGATGACAGGCATAGAAGCCTTCCAGAAGCCTTCCTGATGTATCGTGCATTGGTTCTGTTTCATATCCCGGTCACTTTTCACGGCGAACGCCGATTAGGTTGGGGGCGACAACTCTCTTCTCTAATGGGCCCTTCGACTTGACGATGGATGGCAACTTGCCCAGAGCTGTGCCGCAACCTTGTCCTTCGTAGAGGAGCCAACCTCACCGACAAATGTAGCGCTGACGAGCGCTAACGAACATATTACCTTGCCAGGGCCTGATAGGCACATTGCAAAGAGCACAGGGAAAAGGCAACATCGTCGATGGCGATGATGTTGCCGAGGCACCCTTTTCGCCAGCCTTGAATTCAACGACAACACACCCTTTGGTGACGACCTTGTCGCCTAAAGAGCGAACGGAAATTATCTATACTGTGACATTCTCATTCTTGATCAAGTCATACACATGTCAGCTCAGGCTCAATGGGCAAACAGAAGGTTCAAGACAGCATATGTAATTGCATCTGTGACCCTAGGACAGCAAGGATCTGTTTGTGCTTCGTTTACTCATCTGCGTGGCCATCTCCGAGAGCCACGTCGTTTGCGATAAAGTGAAATGTGCTACAGGTGTAGCATTGCCTTGCTTCAGGTGGCAGCATGTCAAACCACGCGAGGCGTTGTTTTGATAGCTGACACAGGAAGGAAACCAGCGACTTGATGATGTTGATAAGCTCCGACAAGCTATCAGCTTCTCACCCTCAAGTTTCATTCTGTTCTTATACTTATACCATCTTGAATGACTTCGGCATTCGGAATTTATTCGACCTTTGGGCAGCAACGCAGTAGCTCCAATTGCTGAGTTCTTTTCTTCCGAATATATCATCCGGAACGCCTTACTTGGGCTGGAATCCAGACGTTACTGTATTGGCTGACACCACTGAGACATTCCGAAAAGAATGCCAAAAGTGCAGACAATTACATGGCTGTGCGCCACTAAGCAAAGCCTCTCCCTCGAACGTCAGCCGAATATGAGGCTGCAATAGGAGATAATGGTGTCAGACTCCTCAACAGCTAGGCTTTTCACTACCTACCTCGATTTCGTGGACGTCCAATAGCGAATTCACAAGGCAAACGGACCACACTTGCTTTCATACGTTGGGAAAACATCTCGTCCAGGGCTGCAGCCAGCCCAGCACTAGAAAGGTTCGTATTCATATCTCAAACGATGAGGTAACTAACGCCCCTTGTAGCATATTTACCTGTCCCAAAAGAACAACAAGAGTGAGGACAGGGAAAGAAGATGAGGCTACCGCCAGTATCGACTTCATCTCCCCGTACACCCAATGTGGCCCTCTCCGGGAGGTCACAAAACCAAAGTACAGACTGCCCGAACCCATAGCTCCGTTCCATATCTCTCACACTGATCCAGCAGACGCAATCGTCAAATGTTGTGGGAATTTACAATTAAACATCGTCTTCAAGATGCTTGTAGACGAACTTAAAATCGGCCTTTCGTCGATTCATCCTGCACATTCAAGTCAGCACACTACACTTCACGCGACCGGGGGCTACTATTTACCATGTGCTTTCATAATCGAAGAAGCGATATGTCCCTTGCTCAAAGTCCTCAGTAATGGTCTTGGGCTCCTCGTGTCTTTGAAACCATGTTTGGTATTGCTTATGGAACCGCCAACTTTGGTCCTTGAGAGCCTTGGCAGCCATATATTGCTGGGCGGACCCTTGTCTGTAGTAGAAAACGTAAAACAGGGTATCGGGGTCGACGCGTGAATACCATCTTTGGTCGTCGAAGAGGGCAAGTGGCTCGCGGGGGAAGTTGGACCCTGTTGGTGGCACCGGGACTTCGGGACGATATGACCGTGGGACATCAGCATCCACAACGTCGGGGCAGCTGGCCTGACTAGCACTCATCATGCGCAAGGCTGATGGTGCAGAGGGATGGTATGGTCTCTTTCTAGAAGTCTCATACGTATCAACCAAGTCTTGCAACGACGCTGGCAAGTGGTAAATGGACTCTTCCTCTTCCTCGGAGGACTTAACACCATTGGATGTGCCATTTGTTCTTGCGGCTATGGAACGGTTAGTCATCGGCATCACACATGATTGTTGAGTATACGTACGCTTCGACGTTGTCGAGGTCTCTGGCACCAAAGCTTGCTTTCCAGCAGCCTTTGATCGCTTCGACTGCTTTGTAGGTACGGGCACGGGTGCCGGTGCAGGCACAGGTTCGGGCTCAGCGGGCGCAGGAGCCGGCGTGGGTTGCTTGGATTCTGGCTGTTGAGAAGCGGGCTGGGCAGAGGATGTAGCAGGGGAGTTGGTCGCGCTGCTTCGAGATTGAGGCAATGGAGATATGCTTGATGATGCGGCACCAGGCGGTGGAGGTAACGGTGCAATACCCACGTTGTTCTTGTCGCTTGCCGCTGCGGCCGCGGCTGCCGAAGCGTACTTAAGACCCTCCCCAGCAGGCCTTGAAGGTACCGATGCAGGCTTCATAGCGGGTGTACCAGAATTGCCATTGCTAATAGTCGATAACGGAGCATGCAATGTCGCAAGCGCGGGTAAGGGGGACTTTGTCTGGGACGATGTTCTCCGTACTGGATCAACTTCCTTTTGCGCCTTCCTCGCCAGCGTCTTGGGCAAGTCAGTGTCGGGTGTCAGGTCCTCTTGCACAGATTGATCATCTAGGGATGAGTTCTTCTCGTTGTCGGCACCCATGCCGTAGGTGCCTTCCTCGTCCTCAAGATCCAGTTCCTCGTACATTTCCTCATCCTCCATATAGTCTTCGTTCATGCCATCTGACACATAGTATCGGATGTTATCTTCCAACTCAGTGACTTGTTCAGGCTCGACTCCGCCATTCTCAAGGGATCTCCTGATAAGCTCCAACTTGCCCTGATGCCACTTATGTCGTTCGATAACCCGTTCGACTTCGGCGATTCGTTCGGCCTTTGCGGTGTTGTTTTTGCCCTTCTTCATGGTCGCTTGTATCGATTCACCCTCAGCTTCAAGGGTCTCGATTTGCTGTTCCAGCTCGTCGACCATACCGCTGAGGAATTCGCTCGCTTCGACCTTTGCTTGCTCCTTGGGATCGAGTTTGGCAGCAGCCGATAGGCCTTCTTTCGAATATGCTTTCGTCTTCATGGCCTTTTCCACTGCCTTGAACTTTTCCATTTGCTATTTCGATAACAGAGTCAATAAAGAACTGATACAGCCTTACTCGTTTTGTTAGCGGGGACCAACCGTCTCGATCAGCTTCCGGTGCTCAAGCAGCGGAGCCTTATCCTTGATATCGTTGCTAGCCGCCCATGTTTTAATCTGATCTCTCAGTCGCTGGAGCTTCTTGATCTCGCGCTTGAGATTATCTTCTAGCTTGTCCTTTTGAGCGGGGTTACTCGATTGTTCGATCTTTTCGTAAATGGCTTCAAATTCGGCCACGCCTTCGGAGACCTTCTTGAAGCACTTGTCGACCTCTTGGGCCAATTTCCTTGCTGCCATTATGAAGAGAAATATGCAGCCTCAGGGGCGCAAGTTCTGAACGTTTGTCGAAGCTCTTCTCGGTCGACTCCTTTATGGGCGTCGTGTTGTTGTGCCACCTGCCTCGCCAATCGGGGTCGCAAGGAAGGTAAGTGTGAATAATTAAACCAGACGTCGCGTATATCGATTGGTATCGTCGTTAAATATAGGTACGTGATGATAGGGTATCCGTTGTTGGGGGTTCCAATTCCACGAGCGGCTGGTGGATGAAATGCGGTTGCTGAAGGCAAACACAGACAGGCTGGCCAGCATTTGATGAGGCTTGTTACTAAGGTTCAAAGGTGGGAGGTCCAGTGTGGATTCCAGTGTCGCCAGTGATCAGGCCAAGCAGCCGCACGGTTTTGATTGGCCAGTTGAGCGCGGGTCACCTGGGGCAAGGCGCGGTTAGCTGCTGAGACAGTTCGCAGGTGGAATTTTGGGGGGCTTGCAATGGTGATTACAGGGGGAAAATTAGATTGATATTTTACAAATCAATCAATTTGCGACAAAAAGAAGTCATATTGTGCACTACTCTGCAACAGACCAGATGATGGCGTGCTATTTTATATATTCTTTACGGGGTAGATTCAATGACGTGGTTTTTCGCTAAAGCCGACTGTACCTTGCTGGGGAGCTAATGGCTAAGTGCCAGCATCTACGAATAGACGCTTCTCACATGACATAGACTCCCTTGTTTCTGTGAGGAGACTTTCAAAGGGTCCTTTTTCAATACATACCATTGGGAGGATTTATGCTTTCTCGTTATGTGAACGCCTTTTCTGTATATACTTTTGTAACTTTAAATTTGCTTGAATAGTAGATTTTCATAATGGATCGAGATTGATACTCTTAAGCGATAAAAGTGAGTGAGTGAGTGATAAGTTACACGGTAAAGTCGGAACCAATGCCGATCCGGCTACGGAGCAATATCTAGATACAAATGGAAGAGCTTGACTCAAGCCCATCAGATAGATATTTCAACTCACATTCCCAAATACATTCACAAACCAAAATCTTACACATCACAAAAATGAAGGGTGCGTGCATTTCAATAGCCTACCATGAAACAAGAGGGCTGGAGCTGAAGCTGACCAACCTCACAGTCATACTACAGCGTGTCCTGTCGGCGTCCGTCACCGTCGACAAGGAGATGATCTCTTCCATCGGCAAGGGCGTCCTCGCATTTGCAGCCGTGGCCCCTGGAGATACAGAGAAGGAGGCCGATCTCATGGCCGCAAAGGTTCTAAGAATGAAGCTATGGGATGACGAAGAGGGCGGCAAGGTGAAAATGAACCTTGATACCTTATTTCGGGACAGGCTGACATTATGTTATTCTAGTGGAAGAAGAGCGTTGGCGATATTGAAGGCGAGGTTCTCTGTGGTGAGTATTGAGTTTGAAAACTCAATCCCTTCCGCCACATTCAGGGCAATGGCTGAGATGATTACAGTGTCGCAGTTCACTCTACTGGCTAGCACCAAGAAGGGAGCCAAGCCTGACTTTCACGGCGCAGCCAACCCGGAGGAAGCGCGTCGGCTATACCATTACTTTGTGCAAAAGGTCAAGGCGGGATACAAGGAGGAGAGAGTCAAGGATGGACAGTTCCAGGCGTGGATGGAGGTAGCTCTCGTCAACGACGGACCAGTGAGTTTTTCCCTTGTTCCAGGGTATGTGCATAGCTAACAAACGGTACAGGTCACCCTTGAGCTCAAGAACGGTGCTACTGCCAAGTCGGATTAGATGTGGCTTTCTATAAAGGATGTACGATATAGGGAACATAGCCTATACAGGGAGGGATACAATAGAGAGGGCTAGACAAAAGGGTCGGACGGTTGGTGGGATTCATAGAGCGTTCGATAATAGAGACATGTTTTGAAAGTCAGCCGATGGTACAATTGCTGTAAGAAACCACATTTTCGGAAAGAGGAACGGCTATCAGCTCTGATAGACAGAGCTGAACGCTGTAAGCAACGACAAACATAGCCGTGGATATATCTAATTGGATGAGTAGCCGGAGAGGCTGCATTGGTGTTGTGATACAAGGGTTGAAATTCCGTGTTTGTCGATAGTCGAGGGAAAAGCAATACAAGAGAGGTCAAAGCGATGATCAGAAGGTGCCCGCAATTGACTTTTTCTCCGGAGCTAATCCGATCTCCAAAGATATTCATGAGATTATTATTGATATTTGGTACCATGATTTCAAGTAAGCAGCGGCTATACCTAGTCATAGGCCTTCCGATTGAGTTTCTAAAGGTTTATCTGTCAATTGCCATTTCAAATTAATCAGATATCTTGCACGATAATGATTATGTGGCTTCAGATAACTATCTCGATATGATAAATCTCAACTTTACTATAGAGTCTAGGTTCTCCTTCGGTCTTGTTCTCGTTGCCCTAGACTGATTTTGTGAGGAAACTTGTCGCTTGCCTGATCCCTGTATATGCAACTCATACGAGTTGACAACCCCTCCCCGTCTTGCCGTTGCCCCTCCCCCACTCCAAGATGATGAGATCGGATGCGTTGGTCAATATGATTATTGTCTTATTCCCTTGCCTTAAGTATATTGAATTGTTCGAGACAGTGAGTGCTAGTTGATATGTAAAGTTTTACAATTTCAGGTTTGTCACCTGAGACACAATGATATGAGTGCTATGGAGGCTTAATTTCAAGGGTCCAACCTTAGCTGCAGGGTCAAGTTGAGCCTCACTCAGACTCACAAGCTCGAGTTTGTTTGTTATCGTTCTCATCGCTATCATTCAGATAATAAGTGGTTATGAATAAGACTTTACTTTCTTGTTTGTCGCTTTACCGGTGTAGAAAAAAGAAAAGATGCTCACATTGTTGTGCGGTTTCTTTAACGGACGGGAGGGGCTTGACGGGCTGACGGGGTATGCTTAGGCTACCTACCTTAGCCCGAGGGTGTCCTGCTCCTGCCCTCGCTTGATACTGATACTGGCATTGATAATGAAACAATGGCCTGATATTGATAGTAACATGCATATTGTAGTTATTATACCTCAGCCAATTCATCTCAATTCCTTGTTGTTGATCGGTTACACACCGTACCCTAGCCTGAAGGTTACCCACTTATAAGCGGCGGCAACGATCACTTGCATCGTGACGGAACCTTTCCAAAATTGGCAAAGGAGCTCCCCTCTTCTGTTTCCTTCTCTGCGATTCTGCCTTGGACAAGCAAACCCCACGTCGTGATAACTCTTTCCCTTCTTCATAACAAAAGACCAAACTTCAAACTTGTCTTTAGCGACTGCATTGTATTCTTGGTTCCTCTTCTCTTTACTCTCACTCCTCAAAATCATCACCAACCTTCACAATGGCTACCGAAGGCGAATCCCCCGCGCGACCCCGCGTCTTCTTCGACCTCACAGTCGGCGGCAAGCCCGTTGGCCGCATCACCATGGAGCTCTATGCCGACCTTGTCCCCAAGACTGCTGAGAACTTCCGAGCTCTCTGCACTGGTGAGAAGGGCATCGGCAAGTCTGGAAAGCCTCTACACTACAAGGGCTCCGTCTTCCATCGTGTCATCAAGCAGTTCATGATCCAGGGTGGTGACTTTACTGCTGGTGATGGCACTGGAGGCGAGTCTATCTACGGAAACAAGTTCGACGATGAGGCTTTCCCTATCAAGCATGAGAAGCCCTTCCTTCTGTCTATGGCCAATGCTGGTCCCAGTAAGTTTGTCCAAGCAAAGACCCCTCGTATCATGTCATGATGCTGACGCGCATTACCCCACCAGACACCAACGGCTCCCAATTCTTCATCACTACCGTCCCTACCCCTCATCTTGATGGCAAGCACGTTGTCTTCGGAGAAGTCCTCAACGGCAAGTCTGTTGTTCGACAGATTGAGAACCTCACCACCCAGTCCGGCGACCGACCTGCCAAGGAGGCTGTCATTGCCGACTGTGGTGAGCTCACTGGTGACGCTGCCCTCGCTGCCGACGTGAAGCAGCCCGACGCTCTTGGCGACCCCTACGAGGACTTCCCCGATGACTGCACCGATACCCTTGACGCTGTCACTGTCCTAAAGATCGCAAAGGCTAGCAAGGATTACGGAAACACTGCGTTCAAGTCAGGTAACTACTCACTTGGACTTGACAAGTACCAGAAGGGTCTGCGCTACATTAACGAGGAGCCTGAGCTTGAGGACCAGCCTCAGTCCATCAAGGACGAGCTTGAGGCTCTGCGATTCTCCCTCAACAACAACTCAGCTCTTCTCAGCATCAAGCTTGAGGCCTGGGACGACGCTGCCCGCTATGCCTCTTCTGCCCTCGATGTCCGTGGAATCAAGGAGGCCGATCGCGCCAAGGCCTACTACCGCCGTGGCTTTGCCAACATCCACCTCAAGGACGAGGAGGCTGCTCTTAAGGACTTGACTGAGGCCAACAAGCTCGCTCCCAACGATAGCGCCATTACCCGCGAGCTCAACGCCGTCCGAACCAAGGCTGCCGCTCGCGCTGCCAAGGAGAAGGCTGCTTACAAGAAGTTCTTTACTTAAGTGACATCTACCCAGAAGGCATCACGGAAAATAGAGGGCGTCGTTTTTACTCATGATGAGCGATAGAACGCCGGTTGTATTTACAGAATCAAATCAACGTGGACATGACAAGGGCGGAGGATATGATTCATCTTTTATTATAACATGACCCATGCGAGGAAAAGCGGGTTAGGAGTCGGCGCTGAATGAGATACCATCCAATTGCATATGTTGCAATCTACTTTATATGATACGGTGCCTTGATGATTGTGACATACCGACGTGTGACTATTGTATCGATATACCAGGGGCCTGGACAGGGCACTGACGAGTATCAATTATAAATGAGATGATCGTGGTTAGGCAAGCATGTCTATTGTTTGATCTAAAAGCTACAAATTCCACCCTGTTTTCTAATATTCCCAGAACTTTCTCCTATTTCTTTGCCGTCAGACAACTCCCAGCGTTATCCCGGCCTGATACCTCCCAACACGACAAACTCCATTGCTAATATTTTACAGTTGAAATACGGTTGAAACCATACCAAAAGTATGCTATGCAAAATATGAACCACAACCCCCCCGGCATGATATGATAAGAAAAGAAAATGATGAAAAAATGAGACACGACATAGTATTTGAAAGAAGTTGTATTGTTCATTCAATCGTAAGAACTAGCTCCTCCCCCATCTAGTCGTTAAGAAGGTATATGTATGTATAAGTGTGTGTTTGTGTTTTGAGTTGTATAAATGGATATAAATGTTCTTTTACTTGTGTCGCTTTGAAGAATCCTTTTCTTCAGGGCTTTCTCCGCGTCCGCCTATGCGCATGATACCGCTGAGGATCGTACGTCCCACGCGTCCATTCTTAGACTTGAGCGTGTTACCCGCACTCGCGCTCCCTCCCGTGCTTGCGTGACGCTGCTTGCGGTGTTCCCAACCTTCTTTATGGTGATGATGGTGACGACGGCGCTCTTTGCTGCGGCGGCGTTGGTTCTGCGCTGAGTTTTCGTCGTTGACTTCGCTACCTGAGCTTCCGGGTGGAGGAGGTTCGTACACGTCGTTCCATGCTGTTGATGAGCCACCGTAGGATATGGAGAGGGATTCGATGAGAGAAGCTTGTTCGAGAGATTCGGTAATGTCATCTGTTGTGACGTTTGTTGCTGTATCACTGGCGCGTTCGGTTTCGACCTTGGCGAGACACGCGTCGGCACGTTCTTGGAGGGCAAAGCAGACATCGTTAAAGGCGAGAAGCTCCTGGTCCACTTGTTCTTTCTTATCGTCGACTGGCTTGGCGTCTACCCATAGCTTCACGAGACTCGCCATGTTTCGAGTGCTGTCGATAAGATATGGCAGGCTAGGGAAACCCTCCTTGGAAGTAGGGCTCAAACGGCCAAGGATGGTAACAGGCGTGCTGTAGCCGGCAGGAACAAAGTTGGTGGTGTTACGGTCCGCGGGAATGCTGCAGACTTGATCGATGTAGTCACGAACAGATTGTCTTTGGAGGTTTAAGAAGCGGTTCATAGGTTCCATCCACTCTTCCCGCTTTCCAAAGTTGGACAAGTTTGCTAGCTTCTGCAGTGCCTTCGCAATGAGGGTGAACGTTCGTTGCGCATGAGGTCGAGGGTGGTCGCGTAAGAGGTTGAACAACTTTGGTGATAGGATAGCTGGGCAGATGAATCGAAGGAACAGGAATCCAGATACCGAAGTATATGTGACAGTACGCAAGAAGTCTCCGTAACGGTCCTCGGCAACGGCTCGAATGTACTTGAGAATGTGTCGAAGCTCTGGGGGCAGTCGGTTGGCTGAGCTGGCAATGCACTTCCACACTTCCGTTGTGTAGTGAATGAGCACAGTCCAATGTTGGTCGAGATCTGATTCGTGGGGGATTTTGCTGGGATCGACCTCACAGTTCGGGTTGATCTCGTTGATCTCGAAAAGCTTCTCTTGCAGGATCTCCTCCAAGTACTCCTTGCCGAGGCGGCGCATATGGAACTCGAACGACTGCGTTAAGAGTGAGTTACCGCGGAAGAGCAAGTTCGCTTCTCCAGCGAGGGATTTGCTCATATCTCGTACAATGAGCTCACGATCAGTCGCTGCATCGATAGAGTCATTGGACTTGAGGCGACTGCTGAATCGATACTTCTTCATGGAAGCCTGGTTACCAATGCCATCGATCTCATCTTCCACCAAACCCATCAGCCACTCGCTAGCAGTACCCGATGTTTGGAAAATGTTGAGAAATAGCTCGGATAATCGACGCAATTGTCCGGGTAGAACAGCCGAGATCGAGTTTGTCAATCCTGCTGGAAATCGATGTAGGATATCCTTGAGAGGCTCATATTCCTTCGACAGAAGCACAACATGCTCGTCGTGGTTCACCTTGATTAGCATCTGTCCAACGGACTGGTGCTTCTCATCGAATACTTGAAGCCATTGTTCGCTGTCTTTGCCACGCTCGAGTTGATCGAGAGAAAGGTCGACGGCTCCGACCACGAACTCTTGCAAATTTCGTGTCCTTGGCAGTCCAACTGAGGCCTGAAGGAGGTTGCTCGAACTATCCAGGTTTCCTTCCACTCTCTTTAATACAACAGATAATAAAGGCGTACTGGGTGGCAGATCGGTGAACTCGCAGTCCTCTCTCCAGAAAGGATTCTTTGTTCCTGTCTTGGTCGTCGTTCGCGCTCGTACTTCGCCATCTAGTATAACCTCGGCAAGATAATTCCCGATTAACGGATCAGGCTCCGGCCGTCCCGGCTTTTCGTGTATCGTCGGTTCAGTTCCGCCAACCCCATTCGGCCTGGCCTTGATCTTTGCCTCAGTAACTCGGACACTGATGGTCTTTTCAAGTCGGAAGACTTCGCCTTCCTGTTCAGTTTCTATGTCGTCTAATTCCAAAATCTGGGAAGATGAGGGGTCGTCAAGGTGGTAGATGTCCGGTACTGCAAAGGCTCGGAGGAGACATAGCCAAACTTCGAAATGAATTCTGCTGTCGAGTGCCAAGTAAACGGGTCGGAAGATAGAGAGATGAGTAGACGATGAAGCATATATGGGGAAGATGGCGATGCAGTATTCTTCGTCGAGTACCGTTCGATCAAGTTGTTGAACTGCACAGCGCGAGAGCTGTGACAAGTCAATGATAGACAGAACGGTGACATCGTTTTCTGTCATGAGCTTAAATTCTCCGCCATCTTGGAGTATGCACGACACCCGTCTCCACGATGTAGTCGGTGAGCGAAGATCTCGCGTAGATGGTCGTTTGACGATCGCCCGCGGTGAGACAGCCAGACCCTTGTCCCATAGCATTACTTTGCCAACCTTGATAATATTCGTTGGCTTGTTCTTCTCTTGCGACCAGCCATGTCTTTTGAGCTCCGGTCTCATTGGCATAACCTGGTTAGCCGGCTTACCATTAGAAAGCTTAATACCCGTTGGACGCAATTGTTGCCAGCATAGTAAAGCCGCCAGCCACAGATCAAATTCTTCCATTACCCGAGGACATATCAAAATTTCAATTGGAGGTTGCTGGCATACTAACTCCAAACATTCTTTAGTCAGTTCGGGATAATCGACAGGGAGGACCCTGCAACCGCGTAGATCGGAAACGAGAGGGATGTGAAAGGGCCCATTTTGACCCGAATCAAACATGAGACATCCCTTCTCTTCTTCGATGTAAGCCACTCCACTGTGCCAGGGGCCGCCTGTTTCGCCTTGATATTCGATCTCGCCGCGCATTCGACCACACAGAGTCCTCATGAGTAGGAGAACCTTATTCGCATCATCGGTAGCTATGGGTAACGGTAGTGAATCGACTGTAGGTGGTGGAGAGATGAGAGGCGAGGTAGGCCGAGACGATTGCCGCTTCATAAGCCTTCTAGCTTTCTTGTCTTTAGGTGTACCTAACGACTCTCGGCCTGTTATCACAGAGTGATGTAATGAGTCTAATGAGCTAAGCTGCGGTCTTAGCTCGTCAGACGGATGTAATGACCCCGATGAGCTCACACTGCCAACACGGTGTCGTTCTGATGTAGGTGGTGGTACGCTTCTTTGGGCTAGCATAGAAGTATCCATCGTGCGCGTCCGAGGCCTCAGGCTACCGCTCGTATGCCGCAAGTGTTGCCTTGGCGGGCTAGATTCACTGCTTTCGTACGACTCGCTGAAAACTTCGTTGAAAACTATGCCCTGCCTGCGAGCAGGCCCGGCAGAGGGTATTGACCGGGGAGAGGTCTGCTGCGATAAAACATCATCTTGAGAATATAAAGATTCCGTCGTCACGCTAACTGTAGGAGGCGTAGGAGGGTCGACGGGGTCGGGGGTTACGGATCGAACAGTATTGGAGGCATTTATCAGTGTATTTCGAAATGCGGACCTCAGGTTGGAGGCGCTGGAGCGTTCCATCTTTGGGTCTCTTGGGAGGTTGAGGTCGGAGGTTGAGGCTTGGTTCCAGGAAGTAGCATCACTGGAAGTGCCAGATCGAGAGTTGTCTTGTTCGTCCATGTTTGGCGGTCGCAAGCCTAAGCCATTGCTTGTCCACATCCACATACACGCGCCCGTCCCGCATTGAGGTGAAAGAAACAGCAATAGTAGTGGGTTTCGCTAATAGGTCGATATTTAACGCTGGGTTGGGTGCCTCGAGGGCTTTCTTTGTTGTAGGTGAGGGGAAGCGATCAATCGATGGGTCTTGTCTCGATGATAGTCGGGATGTGTTGTTTATGAGCCGAATATGACGGTCGACTTTGAACAGAAAGTGCGCCTATCGTGAATTGTCGTCGGGTGATCGATCCGATTGTTGAGAGAGATGTCGTAAATCAGATCAGTCACAGTCACTGACTGGTTGCGGGGAGGGCATGTTACGTTAGTTCAGGTAGTCTGTGCATGGAAAGAATCGATAGAAGGTCTCGGCTCGGTTCGAAATGGACTGGGCTGGACTTTAGACGGGACTTGTGTTGGGACTTGGGGGAGAACCGGTGGAGGGGAAAGGGAACCAACAGCTACAAGTACCAACCAGTCCAGTAGAAAACTGCACTAAAACCAAACAAACCACTCGGGGAAAAAGTGCATGAAAAAGATGAAAAAAGCCAAGAATTATGAATAGCCAAGGTACCTACAGAGTAGAGTCCACTAAGCATAAGAAATATCCCAATACAGAAATGCAAAGGAACGAGACCAAGATGAATGACGATAAGCGTGACTGCGCTCAGACGGAAGGATGAGTAAAAGTACTTGATCAAGCTGTTTTAGACAAGAATCGAATTGCGGTGAGGTCAAGTAGGTCAGGTCAGGTCGACTTGTGAGGTTGTGCAGTACAGAAGGAGTACAGTCTCTCTCTGTCACCAGGATTTGGGGGAGAGATTTGGAGAAGCAAAAGTTGCAAAGAAATTCAAAACACATTCAAAACGAGAAATGATTTTGATTTTAATTTGATTTAAAAGGAAGGGAAGGTAGGTACGTCGCCACGCACGTACTTTCCGAGTATCAAGTCCAGTCGAATGTCATGTCTTTTCTGTACATAGCATACCTAGGTCGAGCGCAGGCTTAAGCGTAGCCGAAGAAGAGGGCCCTTGTTTCCCTTGCCAACCACCCTTGAACGCTGTCCTAGTAGGGGTCCTTGGCCTCTAGCTCTAGGTCTGTCTGTTTCTCCGGGTCTGAAGGGATCAGGAACCCAGGTTGACCTTGAAAGAGTCTTATTAGGCTATAGTACAAGGCACTCTATCTCCTACAACTGCCGGGACCTGATGGTTTTGACAGTTTGATAATTAATCTCAACGCCATGTAACTCTTGTTCGTTTATTGTCTTCGGCAAGGTACAGTAGCAGTCGGGCCAATTTAGAAAATCTGCATGCTTCGAGAAGCGGGGGATACAACATTGCAGTCTGCAAGTGGTTCTTTCTACTGCCGATCCCCAGGCCCACGAGAGGCAGCACAATTGGGAACGCCATGCAGCAGAAGTCGGGCGAGCATTTCTATCCAATCATTCTATTTGCTTGTCCTCTCTAAATGTAGGAAGATGCCGAGACAGGACGGGCCGTGGCGAGAAAAGGAGACGACCTCTTAGTTACAGACTGTTTCAACTCAACAACATACTTTTTCGCATTCCCTCTTCTCTTCTGGGCAATTTAATTATCGTCAAGAGGATCCAGTGGAGAACAAGTCAAAGTTAAAGCATGACTGAAGAAAAAGTAAGACAGTCCAGGCCCTGTAAGTTTAGATAGATCCTAGGCATTTGGGTCCTGGTTCATGATCCTGGCCTGGTTATGGGCACGCAACACAGCACGCAACAGTGGAGGAGTGGGGGAGTTTGGAGAGCGAGCGGATCTCTGCAACATTACCTTTAGTATTAGCTCGGTAGTCCGTCACTAGAAAGATAGTTATCTGGTCTAAGCTATCTCATCCCTTATGCTGTCAAGGTTAGCGGGCTGCTAAGAGAAGACGGTGTACTGACACTCTTGAGACTCTCTGTTCAACCTCAAATGCAACATTCCCGATCCGTCAGACTGGTTTCTCCTTGTCCATCCTTCAATCTGATTGATAACCACTGATATAAGCCATCATCACAATCACACAACGCCACACGACATCCCTTGTTCGAGTTTCATCCCAAGTCGCCCAGTGTTTCCATCAAATCCCGGCGTCCCTGTCCATAGCCCCATTCCAGTTACCAAAGAAGCAGGGATCTTTCGGATGCTTTCTTCCCAAGAAAGGATGACCGCGGATGAACTTTTCCAGTACAGGTTCATCTTGCGACTATTCTGTGGGAAAAGGTAGTAGCAGTAGCAGCACCTGGATACCCTTATCCTGGGAACTGACCCGCCGGCTGGGAACAGGGCACGAGATGCTCAATAACACATTCGATCCAATCTCAACGTTCACTAGTTTCCGGGCTTCAGCAACTCGCAAAAGAGCGTTACTGACTCGAACTGTAGATCTTTTTTAATAAATGGCTGCAAACTCTAGGCAACAAAGGGCATTGAAGCTTAGTCCTGGCGTCAAAGTGTCAGCCTGTCTCCGGGCCTAGGATGGGAATAATCAGCCGGAATGTCATCCGGGAGTCTCATCCTTTGCCCGCAGCGAACGGGCTGATATCTAGCATCTATGCAACTCAAACTTGAGCAGCCGCTAGTAGCAGCTTCCCAGTCCATCACATCACTTCGTTTTCACAGTCTCAGACTCTGACTGGTGGAGGAACGAGATCGACCATGATAAAGAAAGAAAAAAGCCAGGGGCAACGGGGAAGCTGGAATCAGAAAAGCAACATCAGTCATGAAGCTGGGTGCTATGCCTAAAATTATCACTTAGACGGCCGTCTATGGTTGACAGTATTCGTGTTCCTGGCATTATATCACTGGGACTAAGATTTGAGGCCCGGTATCCCCCACATGGCTCTCTCTTCTTGTGACCAACAGGTCTTGGCAAGGCTATGAACAAGAGAGAGAGGATGACAGGCTGATTGTGTCTATACGCCATTGTATTCAAAAGCAATAGTCGTAAAAGTCAAAGCGTAACATCCTCCGTACTCGAACGTATTATCGTCGTCGATGAGTCTTCTCCTATATTTCCAACCCCTGATATTCATGTAAGGACCCGGGAATAAGCAGATGAAGTGACGCCCCTGAGCTTACGGCATAATACTTACTGTATACATAATGCCTATATTCTCGCAGTTATAGTGAATAAGCAAAGCAATGCACATCATGCATATAATTACTCGGTATGGAAGTTGTATCCAAAAGTTAAGACTGTTGGCTCTAACGCGGGTCCATTGTCCCGTCCCGCCGGCGTGGGACTGGGACTGGAACCGGGACATTCCCACGTGTCTCATCTGTAAAACAAAACCAACCTCTGAGTCTTCATAGGACGGACGATCTTTTGCTTTTTGGCTTTTCGCATTATTACTTGTAGCATTTTTGAAACATACGTGTCAACTCCAGATCCTCTAGTTGATGGAATCCTTTTTGCTTTTTATGCCGCGATGTTGCGTCGCTTACACTAGAATTGCAGATATTATCTGCAAGACAAGATGAATGCTGCCAACACGGCAGATGTCTTGCAGCCGTAATAAGAAGCTGGGAACCGATCAGTTCAGACCATCGCAGTCAGTCAAAAAAACAAAACAAATCTACTGTAGGTTGCCTGACAATGTCCCCATTCGCGGCCTCTGTAATCATGCACAGTTCATCACTCGACCCGAGAGTTGAGTCTTTCGAAACATCAGCTCAGTTTGTATCAAGGCTCAGGTCAGGCAACACGAGCACACCGCTTCTAACAATAGAGATTCACAATGGCTGAATCAAATCTTGCCTTGTGTTTCCAAGTCGTCGTCATGATACCGAGAACATCCATGTTCTTATGTGGTGCCACGCCATCGGTTCCAGGAATCTGCATTGAGTAAAGAATCTCGTCTGTGAGATCCACCGTCGTGTCTTCGTCAGGGTTTTCTCGCTTGAAACAACATCCATTACTTTTCTAGAATCTGGAGCCGGCCGGCATTAGGCGAATGTTCTATCGTGATAGTCATGCCGCGTTTCAACAGCATCACTTATAAGATGAAAAGACCCACCATGTTGATGCAAACAGACTATGTGATTCCACTACAAGTTAAAAGCTTACGTCTTCTACATAGTCACAGCAGATACATCCACCGTTTCAGAACTGGTCCATTACCAAGAAAGGTTGCTTGTGTTCATTTGTGTAAGGAGACAATGCCTCAATCAAAGTCAAGTATGATAGTTACACATAACATCCATTGACCGTCTTTCTGTCCTTACATCTCTGAGGCAACATTATGTGAGGCCATGATTCACTTTGGAGGCCTTCCCGCACTAAAAATCACCCGCAACAATAGACAAGGTCTGAAATGTATCTTGAATACTTGGCTGCCAATTCGTGGCAGCTTTTTTTGTATTTTCCTCGCGTCAGAAAAGAACATGACAACGACCAAAGCATGACATATGTGCATTATGTCTGTATTGCGGAAAAAGTGTCGACGCCCAGTAGAACTCTCTTCCAACTCCCAGTGCCAGATCCCAGTATCCCCCATTCCCCCCAAAAGTAGAGTGACGATGCCCAGGGGGCATCGAAGTCGAATTGAATAAAAGTGAAGTATAATCACCAAATGGTTAAAAAGAAGTGTCGCATTTGCTTTCTGGATATCATCATTGCTCCCCCTCACGTATCTTACTCCAATCATACCGAATGTTGTGCTTAACGAAGGTGGGAGCTCTCAATTGGGCTTGTAGGGCCGCTCCGGACATGGCTCAGGTCACTGCTGCCGGTTCTTCGCAGAGCCTGGCTCATTGTCTCAATGTTCAATTCACCCCCTGAAGGGTTGAGCTTGAGGTTGTTGATGCTTGTAGGGCTACCCAGGGGTCTTCGTGAGGGGCTCAGCTCAATACCCTTCATGCTACCGGGGTTGCTCGTGGGAGGGCTTGTCTCGGGTCCTTGGCTAGATACAGGAGATCGGATGGGTGAGGGTGAACGGTTCATTGCCGAGGGCAGAGACGTGAGGCCTGCAAGATGGATGCTGTCGCGGGAGCTCGCAATGCCTCCGGCAGGGTTGTGCTCGGCTTGTACGACATCAGCGAACGAGATGAAGGATAGACGACGGACGTCTGCAGAATCCAGAGATCCGTAATTGGAGGCGTTGTCGGTCGAAACAGCGTCCCGGTTGGCAAAGGATGCCAGTTCTGCTGCCCACTCGCTGGCAGAGGGCTCGTACGAGGGCAAGTTACTGCTGGCCCCTGTGACTGTCACCGCAGCGGGTTGATGCGAAGTGTGAGTAACAATCTCGACCGTGTCAGGGTCAAGCTTGTTGTTTGTGATGGCTTCGGACGCATCATCGAGAACGGGAGGAATGTAGTTCTCGGTCTGGATGTGTGTCGGGATGGCCGGGGAGCTGGTCGCGACAACAGAGCTGTCTTGAACATCACGTTCAAAGATCTGTGATGTAGCTGGCGATGACAGTCGTGGAGACCCAGTGAAGCCGCGACTCGGAGAGGTGGGAATGAAGCTCTGATCGCCAGTAGGAGACCATGATGGCTGGTTCGAGGATAGCTTGGAAGCGTCTCGGGATAGAGATGGGCTAGTGGGGTTGGAGTTTGCGTTGGAAGGAGTCTGGGACTCGTTCTGAGACCCAGTTTTGGTGTCGTTCGTGTCGGGTTTGGAGTCAGATTTTATGAGCGTTGAGGACTTCTTCTTGCCAAGACCAAACAAGCTACGCATCTTGCTCTTTCCGTCCTTCTTCGTGTCGTCGCGCTGACTATCCGTCTCGTTGTTGAGCTCGCTAGCTCGAGGTGTCGAGTCACCTAACCGCTGATCGTCTGATCCGGGGTTGACATATCGATCATCGCGGGTGATGGGGGCAGCTTCGGCGAGGCTCATAGTGAAAGATGGGCTCAGGTAGTGAGCTATAGGGATATACTAGTTTTTGAGGAATATGAACACGACGAAAGCTCTGTTCTTGTAGAAAGTCGTTTGGGAGACTGCGCAATGAGTGACAGTCAGTAACGAAGGTCGTTGCGTGGAATGCAAGTTTAGGTTCGGCAAGTGGGACAGCGAGCCGGGCAGGGGAAGATATAAGTAGAGAACAGTCGAAGTCGAATCAGGAAAGGAAAGGTAATTAAGGAATAAGCAAAAACAGCAACCGAATCAGAGTCAGGAATGACCGTGCGGAACTGAGACTCTGGTCAAAGTATCTGCTGTTATTGCTGCTGCTACTGCCGCCGCCTCGGCTGCTGCCCTTTGCAATGGGAGAAACATTGAATATTGGATTGGATGATTGCACAAACCTTTTGAGACTAATGACCTGTAAAACAGTCCGTAGCTCCCGGCGCAATACTGGGGACCTCCGTAAACAAAGACCCGCAACGGCCAGCGCTAAGGTTCGCTGTGGATGGGGATTAGAGACCTGCTAATCGCGGTAATGCCGTTGGATTGTCCCGTCGAGCCGCCGTCTGGTCTTCGGATAGCGTCGATGGAATGCGTATGCGTGACCGTACTGAGATTTGCTAGTCGTGATCTCTTGACATAAAAAAAACTTTTTCAATAATGTCGGGTAAATGGATTGTGGAAGGACCTTAAAGTAAAGGGCAGGCTGAGACGTTGGTACCTGATGGCTGTGCAGTGAAAGGGAGACAAGACTCGACCCGATTCGACAGGTACCAAAAGGTTATTGTTATTGTTTTTGTTATTGCTTTTTAGTCGGATGCCGCTCGCTTCTTTACCTGTTAAAGGTAGGTTGCAGGGTTGTCAAGATCTTGGGTTTATACGTAGTCTATTGTCTGCCGAAATGAACTCGAGCCAGAACAATGAGAGGGAGAGGGGAAAAGACAAGTCAGATTTTGGGAAAGGACTCGACGATATAGAGAAGTTTAAAAAAGGATGGAATGGGAATTGATGGAGGGGGGCTGACGGGCGGCGTAGGTGGCTTTAGAGCTTCAATCTTTTGGAGGATCAGCGCACTTTGATCAAGGCACGGGATCAACTGAAGGCGTCTATCCAGGGCATTGAATGGGGCAATTTCGTGAGTCGCACAGGGAAAGAAACCCACTGCCTTGTCTTGTCACTTGTCTTTTGCCTGCCAGGGACGAGAAACGAGAGATTTAATTGCAGTCCATCATAATCCATGGAACATGTTGCGAATGACCACGGGACCTCTGCCAAGGTGAGTCAAACGAACGACATAATCGCTGTTGATGTCAACATTCAAAAACCTGATTGTTGATGATGAAACCAGGGAGATACATCGAGATGCTATACATGAAAAAGGTCGACCACAAGGTGACCACGTTTTGGAATCTCGTCCTTTCAGATGCTCTGTTGGTCGTCCATGCTGTGATCTGTGATCCTACATTGCATGTTACGTATGTCTGGTACTGGGCTGCACCAATCCATCCATATGCATGCACTCGACAAGGGGACTCTCGTCCATGCAAGTCAGGCACCGGACCCAAAAGTCTAGCACTAAGGGACTTTGATCCCAATAAACACGAATGTTCAGCCCTGAGCTACCTATCTCAGATGTCAAGGGACTGATCCGATGGGTTCAAATATCCCTTCAATCTCATGATATTTCGGCCTCTCCCTTATACAACTTACACAAGCCTTAACAACATGTGGTTACTATTTCGGAGTCGATCAAACCATTTTTCTCCCTCGGATTGTACACCACTGTCCTTCCTTGGAACGGTTGGGTGACAGCGGCCATCGTGCTGGTCACCTTTCTTATCACATCCCGTCTCAGTAGTTGTCACCAACCTTAACCTGGCCATGGCCCCGCTACCACATGGTCCTCGTGACAACTCTTTCAGGGCACTTTCATCATGCCCTGACGGGAAACTACCGAATGGTCTAACAAGGACTAAAGATCTGCGCTATCTAAAGTAAAAGCCAAGGTAAGAATCAACAAGGGATATGAGGGAAAAAAGTATCTGCCCTGATTTGGCATCGATGGTTTGCTTTTCTGGTCTCAAACACCATCGACAACACCAAAATAGCAATCTGCGATGCATCATTGGGCTTCCCTTTCAGCCCCATTTTTAGCACTCAAGCTTTTTGACAGGACGTCGAACCATGTGCCGAAACCCCCTTTTTCCCTGTCATAATTCGCCACTGATAAGGGGTCGCTGATCAGTCCTCCACAGTCATCTCCAACGGTCCCAGAGAAAAGATTTGGCAGATCTTGCTTGCGATAGGGTTGGGAAATTGAAACAAGGGACTCGTCAGCTTGAGGTTTCAGTGTTATTGGAAGCGCGGGAGGTTTAATGCCACGAGGGGTCGACCGGTAGAGCCAAGAGGGGCATTTCTTCACGGTGTCGAAATCGATGTCATAAAGTGACTAGACCTGAGCCAAGCAGAACCGGTCTGAAGATCTTCCGTAGCCGCCGGCAACCGCATCATGTGATCTCGAGGAGCTTCTGTCCACGTGAGAAGATTTTGAGTGATTATGTAATACATCCTTAGGTAAGCCGATCCGTAGTGGCAGAAACTTCAGATCTTCGACTTCAAGGTGTTTGGCAGGGTCCAGCTGTAATCAGACGACACGCCAATTGCCGCGGCCAATCGTCTTCAACTTGGTGCACGAGGTCCATACGAGAATCCAACACCTCGACCAGCACTTTCATTCCCAGTGTACCCCCGGTCTCCTTGATTCGGTCGCTCAACAACACATACACCATGGAGTTCCGAACTCTCGCACGACCAGCGGCCCGGCTACTGAGCCCTCGTCTTCCTATCGTTCCCTGCCGTGGTCACAAGACAACAACCCGAACGAAACGCTCTCTCAAGATCGCTCCTCACGAATCTTTCCTCCCCGACCGAAAGGCCGCTTTCCCCGCCTCCGACGAAATCATCTACAACCCACCTTCTTCCGAGGCTTCTCCTCTCCACACACCCTTCCTCTTCCTTCCTCCCAACGATGCGCGCCGTGTCGCTCTCACACGACTCCGACATACTCCCGGCTCTCCCATGGAGCCTCTCGCCCACAGCAAGCTTCCTCCAAAGATGAATTACAAGGCCCGTAACCCCAACTACAACCTCACCGCCGAAGATATCAAGGAGATGAAGAGACTAAGGCAAGACGACCCCGTTACTTGGAGCATCAACAAGCTCGCTGAGAAGTTTGGCTGCTCTGTTGTTTTCGTTAAGATGGCTGCTCCTGCACCTCAGAACCATCTTGAGGGTGTTAAGCGAAAGCAGGAGAGAAGGGAAGCTCGATGGGGTGCTATCCGAACCAACGCAAGAGAGGAACGCAAGAGGAGAACAGAGATGCTGTACCGTGGCGAGTTGTAGGGTGCTTGATGAGGTGTCAAGGGCCTGGCACAGCGATTATCTATCAGACCTGTACAAACATATAAAAGTCGCCGGGACCTTGTGTAGGATTATGATGACGGGGAACGCAGTGAAAATGCGAATGAATCATGCTGGATTCGGCCCAATTAAATGGGCAAACTTTGTATAATGCCAAAATACCAATGAACTCCATCAAATCATTATTCTTTTGTATTTTGTGGTTGTCTTATTATGTACATCCTAAAGGATAGTGTCTGCCAATGAATTTATGACATGCAACGTATATTGTTTTCCAAGTACCATATGTACTTAACCTGATTACAGCCCTATTCAGCACCGATCATGATGCTGCTACTCATATCTGTATAGAAATGTTCATAACGTTAACCAACCCCCACCAAACACCTCAGTTCATCTTCATTTCAACCGACCTGCTAGTTGAGGTCGACGTCCTGCGACTGCCTCCTGCGTCAGAAGAAGATGATGAAGACGGTGGCTCATTGTAAAGATCCTTTTCACCAGGAATAACACGATTACACCAACCACACCACGATCGTCGAGTTCCGCTGACCTCTCGGCTGAGAACACGCCTGCCACTGGATTTTTCATCATCCCACTCGGGCACTCCACGACCAACACGTACCATACGAACTCGCTTGCGCTTCACAACTCCACCAATGCCCTCGATCTCATGGCGTAAGTAGCCAGGACCGAGAGACGGTGATGGTGTGCGCTCGTGTGTGAGACGGAGCTGGTCAATGAGAGCATCAACCGGGGCTTGCTGCGGGGCCGGACTCGGAGCAACGTTTCCGTCCCGGGCGTCTTCAGCGTCGCAGTCTACTTGGTGTTCGACTTCTTTGGCTGCGCAGCAGTTTGCTTCGCGGCCGCAGATTACACCACGATCTCCCTCACCAATGCCGGTACCAAGACCACCAAGGACTTCGCCGTACTGGTTACGCCAGCGCCAGATACTGAGAATAGTCAGTAAAGGAAGATAGGCTTTGTTGGGGGGATTGAGACATACCGCTGGTAGTCATTATCTGCAGCTCTAATACTTCGGCCACATGGCTGACACAGCCAGACGCCGTCATCGGCGCACTTGCAAACCTCCCGCGATACCAACTCTGAAGAGAGAGGGACGTCTCGGTCCACGGGAGCCCTGATCAGAGTTGCAATAGGTGCATGAACACATGCCTTACACAGTCTTCGATGTCTCTCTTTAAGTGCACCGGAAGCAGGAGGCTTAATCGCACAATTCTGCAAGATGATATGGTTAGCATATGCAGCTTGTTCAACGATTTCCGGGTGCCTGCCGATCGCATGTACGTACCCGACATATCACATCACTGCATTTGCGACACTCGCCAACCATGTCACGAGCGCAGTCGCCCGACTTGCCATTGTAGCTGCGGCCGTCTTCCATATAGAACCAGTTACCGGCGCGAGCACGGTACCTAAAGGTCTCGGAACCATCGACAGGGACGTCTTCGTTTTGGCAGTGGAGTGTTGAGTTGATAAGAGTGGTACGGTATTGAATTAATCCATGATGAACAAGACGACATGTACGTGAGAGCGCGTCGAGTGTGTTTAGATCTATAGAAGAAGCAATGGCTTCAACGACGCTGTTGAATGTTAGTAAATAGTGTTGTCATGACATGTGTTGAAGCTGGCGGGGATATCATGATAAGGTCTAATACTCTCAAATTCGAGAACATTGAAGCATCGAGGATGTGATTCAAATACAGAAATGGTTCAACTCACGGATAACACTGAAACGCATTCGTAACAGGTGCTTGGAAAGTAGATGCGTCCATGGTGCCTAGTGGCTCTGGGTTGTATAACGAATGAGGCCAAGGTCCATTCCGGCCGTTGCTGGACGAAGACGACAGCAACTCAAGCTTCCTGAGAAGTAAAAGATGTTGATCTTTCTGGGAAAGCTCAGTCTGTTGGGAGTCGTCATGATGAAGAGGTTCAGCAACTGGCGGGATGGGCGGAAGGACCTCATGATGAGGACGAGGATCATTGACGGGAAAGCCGCCAGGGCCCGCTCCTGCATCCTCGTCTTCTTCCAAATCCACAAAACGCGCCATGGCTTTGTTGTCTTGTCTTGTCTTTTCTTTATTTGTCTTTTACTAGTGAATTGCGGCTTGGCATGTACAGTGTGAACCAGAAACCCCAGGATCTGATAAGCAGAGCACAGGCGATAGGAATGGATGGGGAGGGGCGTGTTCAATTCAATTCGATATGGCGGTAGACCGGATGTTGAAGGCCGGTATGGTGAGAAGGACCGGGGTGTTGATGTGATGGATGATCGGGGCTAGATACGGCAGAGGAAGGTAGGATAGGAATGGAAGGGGGTGTGTAGGAAGAGAGAGAGAAACGAAGAGAGAGAAAAGAAGGTGTCGTCGACTCGACTCGTTTACGGAAGGATTAATGTTTCTGAGCGTGACGAGTAACGTAACGCAACTGGGATGAGAGAGTGAGTGAGCATTAAAACAAGTGGGTTCTAGCTATCGAAACGGGGAGTTGAAGCGGGGATAGTCGTAGTAGAAGAAGAATATAGTGGAGGTTTATAGGTAGTTATGATATGACTTGAAGAGAAGCCATTGGAGCAATTGATTGAACCATCAATTGATAAGAATACAATTACTTCTGAAGTTGAGGATCAAATGGATGATGATGATTGCAACTGTGAGATCTTGATCTTTGAACAAGTCAGATCAAATCAAGTCAAAGCTGCGTCAGTCACTTGATACCAGCCACAGTCAAACTAGTATATGTACGGTAAAGTCCAGGACCAATTCCTGAAGCTTGACATACGACCGATTAAAGCCTAGTTGCATTTTTGTCTCTTACTGTACCTGTACCTGGCCATCATGGAACTGAATGTCCCCTCTTTTACTCTTTCGGTATTGCTTCCAGTGGAGACTTTTCATGTCAGTTTTTTTACCGAGCCGAACGAGGCCTTCTTTACGATCCGGCGGTGACGAGTCAATAACACAAACCATAACATGTTGCTGCAAGGGACTGTTGTAACTTATTGCAGCAAACAATTCCAATCGATTATGGCTTGTCTAGTCACGCGGGGTATAACAAAAGGGCCCCACGTGTTTTTCACTCGTCATGAGACGAGAAGAATTGCCCTTGTCCGCATCATATCCATGCATGTTGCTGTTTACGATACTCTGTAGTTGCGACTTCACTCACAACCAACTATTAATTACGTACAAATTAATACTCTCACAGCAATCCAAGTTCAGATCAACAATGTGCGAACACAAAATTGCGACACGGCTGTTTAGACTCTTCCGGTCTCGGGAGACGCCATGACAATCTCATCTTATCAATCTAATCTCTCCCCATACTAAACGCCAACTATACCCACCGACAGACTTTTATGGCGTCAAAGGCTCCGTAGCTCTATGCTCCTTGAGGGTAAAATTCTGTTGGGAGTACGTAATACCCGTCCATCAGCTCGGTTTAAGAGTTTTCTGCTCGGAATTGGTTTCCTAGAAGAACACCCTGAGATTTTTAACATTGATGGATGTCTTCTAGGACATGCAGGTCCGGAAGATGTTTTCTTCTAGAACGCGTTGTAGAAGGTTCTATATATAGAAGGGAACCTGAAGATCGTAGATGTTCGTTGAAGAGATCAGCTGTTGTGAGGGGCCCTTGGCACAGGTACCGGAAGAATTTTCATAGTAGAAGATTGCCGGGAACTGTAGTCCCGATCAACACAGAAGGATATTACTATATGGAACTTTATAGCTAAAGCAGGTAGAAGTCAAGCTTTGTGTTGAAATCAATTCTCAAAATCTCGATGTTGCGGCGATAATCCTTGCCATTGCATCAAGCAGCTGAAGTACGGACCAGTCTAGTGTCCGACTTATCACGTTCACTTAACGGTATAAGATATATAAAACTGATTTGAGAAATTTAGCAACTTACATGTTGTCTTGTTTACTTCTAGGCGTTCTTTCCAATTGTATACTGAAGCTCCATCTATTCCAATACTACATTGCAATGGTGATTCTTGCTGTCTGAGCATACCCTATAGTCAAAGCGTGAGTGGACTTGGTAGCAGTCTTGGAACAAACCTTTTTTTGGGATATCAATACTATTGGAGGAAGATGGTAAGAAGATGCATCCTTTTCAGTGTAGCTATCTAGGGAGATTCAGTGGTTTGACTAGTAGCTGTCCTGAAACAACGTATTCACCATCGTGAGGTGAAGCGATGATGGAACCGACTCGAACTCAGTTTTGAGAAGCACGCGGGCCACAGGTCATGAAGAGAACCACATGAACAGAATCATCTGGTTAGCCATGAGTTATGAGTAGTGCACGATGCATTCAATCTGGAGGTCGGCGTTGCGTTGTATCCAGCCACTAGAACAACCAACGTCGCTAGTCCCTAAGCTTTATACTTGGCATATCATAAATGTAACCTGGGGGATATAGTAGGCCAACTGACAATGTACATACTGCTGACAATCAAAATGGGCAAACCTTCATAAGGCTCGTCCTTGCTGGGCCTCTATAGACGATCAGTGACAAGTTGATAGAAGAACCGAAGCATCTTGGTTTACTTGAGCTTGCTGACGAGTAGCCAAGTTTCACAGCAGTTTCACCAAATAAGAATTTCATCTAGTCTAATGCCGCGTCATTAGGAACTACGTAGATGAGGCACTATGGACACTTGATGGACAACGCTTGAAGTGAACTCCTACCGTGCATACCCAGTATCCGTGTTCTGTTTGTTATGACGCTCGGCAGTGAACAACTATCCGATATCGTTCCTTGGCTAATCGCGGCTCTACAAAACATAAAGATGAATTATAAGGCTGTTGTCATAGAGTTTGGGCGACGATCTTTGATAGAGGAACCAACGCTGCTTGATATTGATCCACTGATCTTCAAACCCACACCCAGCTTATCGACCCGTGCTTGCCGTGCTACCCTGGGATACTACGCAAGATTGGCAAGGAAAGTAAATGTCATCAAGCGAGCTGAATGTTTTGTTCATCGTTCTCCGGGATTATCATCACAACAAACGATGTTGGGTCGTGCTCATGGTTGAACTTAGGGTAGGTCACCCATGATCACGAAACATTGCAAGAAGGGATGAGCATGTAATATTGGCTGTACATCTCAACTGTAATTTTAATAAAATAGATATCTTTTGCCAGTTACTGCATCATCTTAACAATGTCAAGAGTAGCAAAGCTACCAATCAGACCCCAGTGATATCGACACAAGAGAACGAAGGAGCTGACATCTCGTCAAGCTGTGACGGGATGAAAAAAGTAAACATACGAAACTGCAACCCAGCCAGATGGCAAGCAAATGTTCCGATAGGTCACCTCTAGCACAGCATATCAAACACGGAGATAGTGACGACTTACACGCTTCATCAATATTACTACTCGTCACTCACCGAGCTTGTGTCGTTTATAACCGGCACTACGATTAAGATTAAATGTAAGTAACCGGGACTAAGAAGACCGTGAGCACGGATTGACCCAGTAAGATTGTCTATGTGTGTGATTACAGAGGATCAAATGCCCGGTCCGTTTCATAGAAATGAACGAAGGAAGAAACAAGCTGACTTAGTACGAAAAACCAAGGACTGGGCTGTTGAAGCAAACAGGATGACATCTGCTACTACGCGAAATGATAAGTTACTAAAAGATGCGGTGATGCGGCCGTAGCGCATCATAGCGGTGTTGACCAAGTTGCGCACAGATGTAGCGCCGATGCATTGATGTGGCTTAATATCCTTGTCTCGGATCAATTGAGATGAAGATCATCTCATCGTAAGGTCAAACTTGTTGTTGTATCACTGGCGTCGTATGAGCCTCAATTGTGGCTTCGAGAATAAGATGAGACATGATCCATCGTGATGTCCTTGATACACTATATATACTAGATACGCTGCATATATGTACTAAAATAAGATAAAACGAAATACATTAGAAAAAAAAGGAAAAATCTCCGATTGAATGGGATACTTGAGAAAGTAATAATGGATTGATTTTAAAAGTGAAGGGAGGCTGTGTTTGTTTCCGAAGTTGAGACGAGTTGCAGCATCCTCAGGAATAGATTATGCTTGATGGTTTGATGGAGAGACTTGGACGAATAGACAGCTCATTCGTGTGAAATTCGCATGAACGAGGCACCTCAATTAGGCTATGGACTCACTTCTGAAACGAGGTTCGATGCAAGGTACAGTCTGAGTCTGGACTAGCTTCATCCTAAGGGGGGGGGGGAATCATGAAACTTCGTCTTGATTCATGTTGAGTGAGAGAATGGAACTTTGACCAGGGTCTTGTCCTCACTGTGATCGTTCTTTTGAGCGGTATCCTCAACCGGGAATAGAGATTTTTGACAAACGGAGGATGCGGTCCGAGGTTTTTGCTTGGCATCGTCCAGACTTAAGAAAGTCAAAGAGTAGAGTTGAAGTAGTGGATTTGTAGGTAAAAGAATAATGCAACTCGTTCATGTTGTGATGTTACAGTACCCTAGTGCTGCGGGCTATTGAATAGCTTAATTCCTCCCTGTAAATGTTTATTCCTTCCTGCCCTTACTAGAAATGATATTCCCGTAGAACTGGAAGGAAAGAACGATAAACCCTTGCCTGCCGTGCCTGCCTCATGTCTCTCGTGCGACATCAACTCCCCCGCCCCCTGCAAACCCACTTTATGCATATTCCCATACATCGCATCCCTGCATATGATGTCTTCCAATCCAACTTCAGTTACTTGCCTCTTCCTCCGCATCAGTTACCCAACTTCGATCTCAGCCCCGTCCAGTAACCAAACTCAACGCTACGTTGCCCATCGAGAATCTGTTTGACGGTAAATTGCGAGGAGGATCGACGCAAGCCTCCGAGAAACATGAACTTAGTCCTTCCCTTTCATCCTGGCCTGCCTTGGAAGGGAACTGCCCATCATGACTAGTAACCGGTATAGCCGTCTCATACATACTATTGCTACAATCAAGACCTACTGATACCAAACATCTGCAAGTACTGGGCTGAATGGCCCTATTTTTAGATGTCACCGGCTCAACGGCTTCGGGAATAGTTTCACCGTCGAAGAAAAAGACCGTTCGCAAACAATGTCAAGTCAAACAAAACGTTGAATTATACTGAGCGTTGTATATATCGAAATACGAATTACTCTGCACGAGACCCTGGTGCACATTAGAGCTACCGAAGCAACCGAACGGGCTTGCCGTCCCATCTGGAAGGTTACTGCCCAGACCGAAAGCAGTTGGTTTCGTAGCATTCGCCGCCGGAAAATTAACCATGCCATGTCTAGTGGACGGTGACGGTGACATGGAGACACATTCCCTCCACTATCTGGAGAGGACCGACTGTGCCTGCCAAGGACCCATGAGATACTATCATCTATCATCCAATCTCCAAGGCAAGAAACCATTCGCCTAGGTCCTCGACCTCAATATGGCACCGCCTTGCCAAGCTGGCAAGGTTCTAAAGCCCACTTTCAACGAAACTACGTCTCGTCTACAGTTCAATGAGACCTGGGCACTTGCTTCTATGAGGGGGAGGCGCCAGATCCATCACGTCTCAAGTTGAGGCCACTTCCAATTAACCCCCGATCGATGTCAAGGATGACCGTGCTGAACCGTACTCCGCTCCTATCCTTGTCACAGTTGACGCTTGGGACTTGCAGTACCTTTGACGAGGCTAAGCAGAAACGAAAATGTTGTTACTTAAAAGCGATGCTCTCGCCATAGCTTCTCTTGTTTCCCTTCCTCTTCACATTCAACTTCAATACACTCATTAGTTTTGTTCCCCGATTTGGGCTTTTTCTTCTTCAGTCTTTCCTTCTTACAGGTGCTTTGGTCGCCTTTCTTTACAAGCTTGAAGCTGTTTGCTCTTTGATAGAGCATTTTCACTCTTTGCCAAATCAACAAAACTAAGAATCTTTCTAACCCTTTTTTATTAAACATCTTCACCATGTTTATGCGCAACGTTTTTGTCGCGGCTGTCAGCCTGCAGGCCCTTGTCGATGGTGTCGCTGCCCGAGAGAAGGTTACTCTCACCAAGTATGTCACCAAGGCCAAGCCTAAGCCTACCACCGCCAACAACAACCTCTACCCGGTTCCCGATCTTCCTGAGCCCGAGGTCACTGTCGTCCCTACTTCCTACATCGAGGACGGTACCACCATCTTCGTTGACGAGACTGTGACCATCCCTTGCTCCAAGTGCACTGCCAGCACTGCCGGTAACGCTGATGCCGAGGCTACTTCCGAGGTCGAGGTTATCAGCACTGTCATCACCACCGATGCTGAGGATGGCGATGTTTCCGACAAGACTGCTGAGGTGACCGTTGTCCCTACTTCTTACATCACTGACGGAACCACTATCTTCGTTGATGAGACCATCACCATCCCCTGCACCAAGTGTGCTGGAGGCAAGAAGACCGAGACTGGTGCCGCCGCCGAGGAGACCTCCGAGGCTGCCGTTGAGACTGAGGACGTCACCACTGGCGGTGATGCCCTCGCTCAGGGTACCTCCTCTGAGACCGCTGTTTTCGAGACTGTCTCTGAGGCCGAGACTCTTTCCACCGATGTCGCTGAGGCCACCGAAATTGAGGAGCAGACCGCCGATATCACCAAGGTTGTTCCTACCTCTTACATTACTGAGGGTACTACTCGCTTCGTCGACGTGACTGTCACCATTCCCTGCACCAAGTGCGCTGGTGGCAAGAAGACCGAGACCGCCCCTGCTGGAGCTGATGAGACCGTCCCCGCTGTTGAGGACAGCACCTCTGCCGCCGACCAAGAGGGTTCATCTGCTCTTGGTGTTGCCACTTCTGAAGCCGAGGCTGCCACTTCTGAGGCTGAGGCTCCTATCCTCACTTCCATCATCCCCAGCGTCATCCTCACCACCGGTAACAGCCAGGAGACCGTCATCTCCCAGCCCGGTCCTTTTGCCAACACCACCATGACCATCCCTGCTGGCGCTGCCGACACCACTGCTGTTGAGGAGCTCCCTGCTACTTCTGAGGCTGCTGCTACCAGCAGCGCTGTTGTCAGCGAGATCAAGAAGCCCGTCATCGTTGTCATCCGTGAGGTTACCATCTTCCACCGAACCATTGTCATCGGTGCTGCCTGCCCTCCTGTCAAGCGTGGTACTAAGGGTGACTTCGTTGTCGGTACTGGTACTGAGGAGAAGTCTTTCCCTAAGATCGACGAGGCTCTTGACGATGCTTGTGCCAAGCAGGCCAAGGCTTGCTCTGAGAACGCTGGAAAGAACTACGAGGTCTCCGACTGCCAGAAGCAGCTTGAGATCTGCCGCTCTGATGCCTCTTCTACTGCCAAGGCCCCTACTGGTGAAATGAAGGAGTCCACTGAGACCGCTACCGTTGTCCTTCCTTCCGATGCCGCTGTTACCACTGGTAGCGACAACAAGCCTAACGTTGGTGGTCACGTTGTCATCTCTACCCGCACTCTTACTGTCTCTGAGTCTTGCGTTGTCTCCGATGGCACTCCCGTTATTGAGACCCCTGCTTCCACTGAGGTCGGTGCCACCACTGTCCAGACCGCCGATGCCGAGACCACTGAGGCCGCTTTCGAGACCACTGAGGGCGAGGTTGTTGGATCTACCGCTCTCGGTGTTGAGACCTCCGAGGCCCCTGAGATGGTTACCACTGTCACCATGACCAAGCCCAACGGTGATGTCAGCGTCACCTCCATGACCCTTACCAACGGCGTCCCTACCGGCACTGGTGCTACTGTTCCCGCCGAGGAGACCCCCGTCGAGGAGACCACTGCTGTCGAAATCCCCGCTGAGACCTCTGAGGGTGTCGTCGTTGGCTCTACTGCTGCTGGTGTCGAGACTTCCGAGGTCCCTGAGGTCCCTGAGAGCTCCGATCTTATCACCACCGTCACTATGACCAAGCCCAACGGTGAGGTTTCCACCACTGCTCTTACCCTCACCAACGGTGTCCCCACTGGCACCGGCACTGCTGTCTACCCCGGTTTCACTGAGACCAAGGTTGAGTCCGATGCCGAGACTGAGGTTCCCGTCGAGACCATGCCTGTTGCCGAGACCTCCGCTGCTGCTGAGGTTTCTTCTGCTCTCGGTGGTGAGACTAGCGAGGAGGCTACCACTGTTGTCACTGGCACTCAGACCGGTGTTGTTGTTATCACCATGACCAAGCCTAACGGCGAGGTCAGCGTTACCTCCATGACTCTCACTACCGGTGTTCCTTCCGGAACTGGCGCTCTCACCGTCCCCGCTGAGGAGACCACTGTTGTCGAGGCTCCCGCTGAGACTTCTGAGGTTGCTGCTGGTGAGACCACTGCTGTCGATGGCTCTGTTACCACCATCTACAAGGAGGTCACCAAGACCGTCACCAACCAGGTCACCAACTACGTCACCGTCGGTGTTAACACCCAGACTGTTGGTGAGGAGACTATCACCAAGACCCTTACCAGCGAGGTTACCCAGACTGTCACTGTTGGTGGTGGTGACTGCGACCAGGCCGCTGAGACTGTCACCTCCATGGTCACCATGGACTGCGAGGCCGCCACTGCCAACGTTGTCACCCAGCTTGTCACCATGTGCCCCTCTGCCCAGACCACCATGGCTGTCTCCACTTCCAAGGAGCCCGAGACAGTCTACGTGACTGCTACCGTTGAGGCCCAGAACAAGAAGCCCAAGGCTACTGCCTACCCCGTCCCTGAGCGTCTCCGCCGCGCTCTCGGTCTCTGGTAAACAAACAAAATTAAGCAGAAGCCAGCGTCTTTTTCCTTCTTCACTTCAGCTGCAAACAATTTCTTGGGATCAAACAAAACATCACCAGGAAACGGGGACTTTTAGACAATCATAGGAAAATTGGGGAGGAGTTCTTTTTTATCAAGGGTATGCGATTCTTCATCATTCAACCTTTCATATCTTGGCTTGGACCAGTATGAGAGGTGAGATGAATGGAGATCGTTGAGGAATGAGAAATTTGAGATTTGGAGTTGAACTTTTATTGTCCCTTTGTTTTTATGTGCATATGAAATTTTAACCTATGGGTTGTGTAGATGTACCGCATCTCAATTAGAGAATACAGAACGTCATTTCATGAGCTCTCGATTGTCCTTTGCTTTGAATTGTTCCTTTGATGTGACCAATGTCTAAAATTAAAACCTTGCACTCGTTTGAAACAACGTTGTGGGTAGTTTCGGAGTCTCATCTCGCGTATTTGTTTGTCTATAAGCAGAAACACGTCCGATCTTGGAAACGACATCCCAGAAGTCTTTCCACCTTTAGTTAAACGAGATGACGAAATCCTTGGATAGACGAGCTTGGCAAATAGTTATAATTCATGCATCGCCTGGGATGCTGTTTAAACCATAATCATCATGTAGAGAATGAATAAGTGGGAGAGCAACGTTTCTTATATTATATCATACATAACAATAATGAATGTAGTAATCCTCTCCCTAACCAAGTTATACAACCTTTCTCTCCACCATAACCATAAATCACAAAAACGCCCACAGAACTCGCCAAACGATAGCGTAGCAAGCATTGTCGCCGCGAGTTCTGGTTCAACACACTATCCGCAAAGCGATGGCGTAGAAGCACTTTCGCTGCCGAGGTATATCATTCGTAGGACAGCGTGTACAAACGCTGATGGGGTATCATATATAAAAGGAACAAAACAAGAACGTGTACCAAAAATAGAAATGTCAGAATAGTCCGAGAGGGGGATGCTGGGAGGATGGACTGGTCTGGTTAGGAGCGTGGTGATAGCGCTGAAGCATTGTCACTGCGCTCTTTGCCAGATCAGTATGTCCTCCGGAAGCATATCGTTGTCAAGGCCGTCGTATATAATATTTCGATGTGGCGACGCCTCGAGGGCTAACGATGGACCCTCGTCGGATGAGGTAAGAAAGAAATGTCGTCAAGGCATATTAGTAGTATATTGCCATGTTTTTACAAGCAACTGAACTGGCAGGTTGGGCTACCGGTGACTGCTATAAGTCAAGGCCCGTCGAACTGGGCGACTGTTGAAGATGCTAGCCAGGCGAGCGAGTCCGAAAGTTCTTAGAACTTAAGCGCGGCTCGACTTCTTCCCGCGAAGAAATCGGAAACCACGCTCCTGACCCTCTCGTCGAGCTGCACCATCCTCGAACTCGCTAGCAGAGTCGGACTGGAGCTTGCTGCTGGCGGGATTGCCAAAGTAGGCAAGAAGAGCCTTCATAAGGAACGAGCTGACGATGCTCATACACAAGATTCCGATCATGGTGTAGTTACTCTTGCGGTACTGGCGAGGACCAGGGGCGGCGTCCTCGGGCCAGCCGGTGTAGAGAGCATAGGTGGTCATAACACTACCCAAGTTACCCAGACCGGAAACGAGAGCAGTGGCAGCAGCAACTCCAACCTCTCCGTGGCGCTTCTGGAAGATCTCGGAACTCCAAGCCATGCAGATTGGCACAGTGGGTCCAAGACCGAAACCGACCATGAGAAGACCTCCGTACCGAGCCCAGCCGTTGCCAGTTGCCAGAGTGGTAGTGAGGAGACCGGCGATCTGGATGCAGACGGCAGCAGAGAAGAAGTAAGGACGAGATCGGTGGAAGCGGTCCGAGATAGGAGTCACGATGAGAATGGCGATGAGATCCATAATCCAGATAGGCGCGAACAGCAGACTGACTTCGACACCGCTGGCTTCAGGTCGGATGGATGCGATGATAACGGATCCGTACATCTGGGTGCCTATTCCGACGCCGACAACACCGAAGTACATCATGGTCAGAGGCCACAGACGCCAGTCGATAAGGACAAGGCTAAGATCCTTGAAGTTCCAGGGGCGAGAGTGGTAGACACGTCGAAGATCGTGGTAGTGAATAACAGCGTCTTGTCCCTTGAGAACCTCAGGGGTAGCAGGAAGGAACTTCCAGATACCAGTCTTGGGTCGAGTCTGACCAGGCGCAAGAGGACGATCAGGGAGCCACCACAGGAGAACGACGCTCAGAACAACACCGACAAGACCATAGACCATAAACATCCATCGGAAACCCACAATGCCTCTTTCACCATCCATGAGCTGAAAGCCAGCAGAAACAAGACCGACGACAGCGGCAGAGACTTGAGAAGCGGTAAAGTAGTACCCAATTCGCTGACCAGTGCGCGAAGGAGGATAAAACAAGGTGAGGTAGAAAGCCATGCCAGGCCACATGCCAGCAATAACCACTCCTAGCAAGAATCGCAAAAGCTTAACGCTCCAGGGATCGTTGACAGCAGCGAAACAAGTGCCAATAACACTAGTAGCAAAGACGATGCGAGCCATCCAGAGACGAGGGCTGAGCTTGCTCATGACCAGGTTAGAGGGGCAGTCAAAGAGGACGTAGGCAACGTAGAAGAGAGCCAAGGCGGTTGAAACGTCCTTGGGAGTCATTCCGAGAACAGTCATGAGGTCATGACCCTTGTCCTTATTCATGGTCTGAGCGATTCCAATGTTTGACCTGATGGCCGAGCAGAGAAAGTAGAGAACCCAGAAAGCTGGGACTTGTCAGTTATGCGACTTAGAATATGATGGAGATGAGACTTACCAGGAATAATACGGCGATCAATCTTTCTGTAAATCAAATTGGTAAGCTACATGTTGAGACAGATGAAACAGTGATGACAAACCTGTAGATACGCTCTACCGTTTCTACATCATAATCACCCTCTCGGGCATCTCCCTCTTCCTGATTCTCAAGCCCAGTAGAAGCAAACTGTGGCTTGGACGCATGGTCATCATGCTGGCCACCGCTGGCGAGCGAGCTAGGAGGCGACTCTGCCATATCAGTAGAAGATCAAATATTTTGATAGAAACAGCGATAGAATAGGAAGAGAGTCAATGCCAGTCGAGAGGGTTAATGATAATGATGAAAAAGAAAAAACAGAAGTTGTTGAGGGGAAGAGAAAAGAGAGAGTAGAGGGGCATTTATCAATGGAATTCAATTGGTTGTGGCCGCTAGAACCAAAACAAGCATTGGTCCGTCCCAACTGCAGATTCACTTTTGGGGAAATAGCTCAGCTTCGAACAGAACAGCCCGGTTGGGGAAGTTCTAGCTTCTAATTAATGGAGCCGCTAGCATTAGCTACCACTGTAGATGCGGCTACTACAGGGGAAAGCTTCTATTTTATGCCGTGATCGGCTTTTGCTCTCAGTAATTTATTCTGTCTGGAGAGAACCTATTGTGTCACAACCTAGCTGAGAGACTTGATAACGTTCAATTGGTCAGGACACTCACTGTCAATGGAGTCACAGCATTCCAGAACGAGTTCACAAAATGATCGACAAACGACAGATCGAATACGCGGGTTACACTGAAGCGGCCCGGCAACTACCGTTCTCGGTATTACCGGCCTTGAAGCTGGAGACGGATACCCTTAAAATTCGGCAACCTTCCGAGGCCAGCCGCCGGTACTCGGTAACCTATGACTATTAAGATCATGGGATACTCTAATGCAAGCGCCATCTTTGAACCAGATCTCGGCCTTTACGTATTTGGTTCAGAAATCTTCGGTGTTCGTTCGGCCTTCACTAACAATAGACTAAACAAGTTCGACATGCATTCAGCTCAGCTAGCATCGGTATTCCAGATACCCGGAGATCTAGGCAGATAGCAATATGGTTGTTGTTGCACAATATCTAGATAGACGAGTTGAGTCAAGTCACCTAGTCTTGTTGCTATGCAATTATGCCGTGAAAAAATGTCCCTTTTTATTTCGCAAATCTAACTTTCCTACCCCTCTAAACGCCAAATCAGGTCTCTGCCTGAGCTATAATCTCTTGATTTCTTAAAATTCTTTTGATGTCCAACCTTACTCCAACTCAATGGTGCCAGGAGGCTTGGCGGTAGTGTCGTAAACCACTCTGGCAATGCCGTCAACCTCGTTCACGATCCTCCTGCTGATAGCCTTGATGAGGCTCCACTTGAACTCGTAGGGCTCGGCGCTCATCATGTCCAAGCTGGTGACGGCTCGGAGAATGCAGATGTAGCCATAGACTCGGGCATCACCCTGAACACCGACAGCTCGGTTTGTATCGAGAGCAGCGTAGGCCTGGGTGACCTCGTCGTAGATACCGGCCTCTCGGATCATGGAGATGAAGATGTGATCGGCCTTGCGGACAATCTCAACGCGCTCGGGGGTGACCTCGCCGATGATTCTGATTCCCAGACCAGGGCCGGGGAAGGGGTGTCGGCCAATGAGCTCCTCGTGGATACCCAGTTGACGTCCAAAAGCTCGAACCTCGTCCTTGAAGAGTTCTCGGAGGGGCTCGAGGAGCTTGAGTTGGGCCTCACCGTTTTGCATACGGGCGGGAAGACCTCCAGCATTGTGGTGAGACTTGATGGTAGAGCTGGCAGCTCCCTTGAAACTCAAACTTTCGACAATATCGGCGTACAGTGTTCCCTGAAGGAACCACTCGACCTTTCCAGCACGGGCTGTGTTCTCGGCCTCCTTCTCGATGCGGAGAGCCTCAATCTCGAAGAGGTCAATGAAGCTTCCTCCGATGATCTTTCGCTTGGCCTCGGGCTCGGTGACACCTGCAAGACGGCTGAGGAAGAGCTCAGCTCCGTCAACAACGGTGAGGTTGATGCCCAGATGCTTCTCCAGGGTCTCCTTAACCTGCTCGCACTCGTTGAGACGCATGAGACCTTGGTCAACCAAGATAGCATGGAATCGGTCACCAATGGCCTCCTTCATGAGCTTAGCAGCAACGGTGCTGTCAACGCCACCACTGACGGCGCCAATAACCTGGGCGTTCTCGCCAACGAGCTGACGAATGCGAGTGATCTCGCGAGTGGAGAAGTCGTCCATCTTCCAGTCAGCCTTGGCACCACAGATCTTGGTGGCAAAGTTGTTGATGATGTCAGTTCCCTTCTCGGTGTGAGAGATCTCAGGGTGGAACTGAATGCCGAAGATGGGCTGAGTCTCGTGGGCGATACCAGCAAACTCGCTGTTCTTGGTAGTGGCAATGATCTGGAAGCCATCGGGGAGCTGAACAACCTTGTCGAAGTGGCTCATGACAACGTTCAAAGAGTCACCCAGACCATCGAAGAGACGATCACCATGGCCATTGACCTTGTGGATGGCCATCTGAGTCTCACCGTACTCACGGTTGACACCAGGAGCCACACTCTTGGGGTTTGCTCGCCAGGCAATCAGCTGGTTACCATAGCAGACTCCCAAGACGGGAACACCAAGCTCGAACACCGCGGGGTCCACTCCGGGGGAGTCCTCGGCGTAAACACTGGAGGGACCTCCGCTAAGAATAACACCAACAGGCTTCCAGCCCAGCTCTCCGATCTTCTGAGTGCAAGGAAGCATCTCAGAGTAGACACCCAGGGATCGCAGACGTCTCAAGATGAGCTTCAGACATGTTAGCCCTTACATCACACATATTAAGAGCAGCAGGACAGTCTGTGGAAAGTACGAACATGACTGGTTTGAGATCCCATGTCCAGGACAAGGACGGTCTACGAGACAGCAATGGTCAGCTAAAGATACTACATGAAGGCTTGAGAGTGCTTCGCTCTTACGTCGTAGGTAGCGTGCGGGGGCGCCGCATTCTCGAATTCAGTCATTGTGTCGAAGATTACCGGTGATCGTGAATCTTGATATAATGGGTTGAAGAACAAGGGACCATGCAAGCACAGCGCAAACCGAGAGAGCAAGTGAGTATAAAAAAAATCTGTTTCTACCCAACCTTTAGTGGCTGACTCATCTAGGTACACATGAGTCGAGCCCCACTAATGTTAGGGTATCGCCTGCTGTCACTGCGTATCAACAAACTTAAAAGACTATCTTGGCACGAGTCATTATCATGCTTATCTAGTCTAGTCAAATACTCGGAACTCATTTGCATTATCTAGTCAAATTGTTGGAGTAAAATGTTCTTGTTGTGTAGAGACTCTCTATCGTGCTGAGCCTGTCCTCAGTCTTATGATACGGCGCAACCGAGGAGAAAAAAAAAAAAAAGAAGAGCCATCATGATGGCGGGGTAATAGAAAAAAAATCCAGAGTGGATAGCCGATAGCGGATATAGCTGGGTTCCAGGTGGTATCCTTCCTTTTTAGGCCAAACAGAGTCAAAGAGTATCCATAGCCCCGTTTCATTCTGTTGTTTCCACGGCATTTATCTATTAATTGCCTGACATCACTGTAATTCGCTAATGCTAGTCGCTTGATAGCGTCTGCTAAGCAACGACATGTATGTATTGGTGGAAGGCTCACACTTGCATTTGATAAGACTTGGGATCATCAATTGACAGTACTATATCAACGACTTGGTGTCTCAGCTTTACATATGTACATCAACCCTTGAAAGCCTTCTCCAGTTCTGCGATATCAAGTTTCTTCATCTTCATCATAGCCTCAGTGGCTCTCCCCGCAGCAGCTTTATCCTCAGAGCCCATCATGCTCTTCAGCGCAGTAGGCACAATCTGCCAAGCAACGCCATACTTATCCGCCAACCATCCACTCTGTTGTCGAGAAACATCTCCATTCTCACTAAGCTTCTCCCAGAAATGGTCAACCTCAGCCTGATCCTTACAGTCGATAATAAAGGACGTAGCCTCGTTGAACTGCCACGGTGCTGGACCGCCGTTGAGAGCGACGAAAGTGCGGCCCTGGAGCTCAAATTCAACGATCATGACTTTTTCAGTCTCTTGGCCGGGTGGAGTGTGACGTTGAGTAGTGGTGATCTTTGAGTTGGGTGCGAAGATTGAGGTGTAGTGCTTTGCTGCCTCTTCGGCCTGGTCTTGAAACCATAGGCAGGTCGTGATTTTGCCAAGAGCCATGACGTTTGTTTAAGAAATGGCTGGTAAGATATTGATGTGATTGTAATTAATGACTTGAAAGGCGATACTACCGCCCTTTTATACAGACAATCCGCTGTGATGGCTTGAAACGACTACATATTGTTCTCATACAACGGCGCAATATTGAAGTCGAAGTTGGCCCAACGGTAACAAACAACCGTGAATTCAATCACAAGATATAACAGTACAATGCCAGAATATCGTGAAGACAATCATAGTGTGGTAAGCCACTTCAGTTAGAGGCGTTAGTTGCTGCATCATGTAGCCAACAATTTAGTGTAAGAGCCCGGCCTGGCTTGTAAGGCGGGGAAAGGCCCCAGCTTTGAGCCAAATAGTGGAAGCGAGAGACATACGAAGGACGGAATTGTCACTGAACGGAGATCAACACTTGGATTGGCACATTTGTGACATTGTTCTTGAATCTTCCCGTGATTGTAATTTGGCTGCAAGTACCTAGGTAGGTAGTCACTGTTCATGGGAATGTGCAGCACATGGCCTAGGTTGTCAACAGCCTGCCTCTGTCGCATCAGAACAAGGCATGAATCCAGCAAAGAGACCAAAAATCCAGATAAACATTCTGTACAGGACCAGATGAATCAACAAGGTTTCTTCATCACCTCTGATCGTCTCAATGGACCAATAATAACTCTCCTAATTGCTGTGGCTCACATCCCCAGGATCAGCATTAGCTGCATTAGGCTTGGCCCTTGTCCAGGTGGTATCGTTGAACAGGAACCTGAAGGTCAACCTCATATTTCTGGTGTAAACTGCACAAATGCCTGAGAAACCAGCGCGCCTGTTCCCGTCCCGTCCTTCCTTCATTCCTAAAACAATAAAGCGCTCTCCGCATCTCCAATTTCCAACTCTGCATCTCCCCCTTCTTCTCACGTCTTCAATCTGCCCGTTCGACATCTCTCATCGCCCTACGAGCGTTTCTGGAAATTTCATCAATGATTCAATTGCTATCGCTAATGAATTGCCATCGGATTTCAACTTTTCTACCTAAGCGACTTCCGGGTCTTTACGGTCTCGCCAATGCCCTGCTCTGAACCATCGTCGTCACCTCCATCGTCATCTGCTTGTGCCACCCTCTCGCGGATGCTCTGATACATACGCAACGAATCCAAGCCAGGACAGCGATACGATGGTAGTCGCAGACATGCCAGGCTAGCCTCGATCTGGATCAATTGCTTCTTTTCAAGCTCAGTCTTGTCGCATTCGAGGCTCAGTGATCTTGGGAAACGACACCCTCATCTATACGGAAAAGGACAATTTGGCGAAGTCGTCCATCTTATTCCTAGTGTTATTCCCTGAAAAATAAGGTTGTGAGGCCTCACCACCAACCCCAACCTGACACGATGAGTCAGGCAGGAGAGAGCCGTCTGGGCAAGGCCGACCAGTCATCGTATGCTCCGCCTTATATGGAAATAGTATGGATGAGTTTGATTACCTTCTGTCCAATAAGCACTATTGGAAAGCAAGTTTATTATCGCCGAAGGTGTCAACGGACCTGTTGGCTACAGCCTGAAGGAAGCAGTACTGGCGAACCGGGGTTAGACAACACACTCTAGGAGTGCACGTCATTGCCCTTGAACAAGGAATCCTAACGGATGACCAGATTTGTCCAATAAGCAAAGTTGCTTAACTCCAGAAACCGTGAATAAGATCACGAGATCCTGTCGGAATGCATCTTGGATGTACTTGGACGTAACTCGCACAGCCTCGTACCCAAGTACGTGTACAACATCTTCGAGTGAAGATCCATAAAGGCAACGAGTATGGTTGTTGCACTATCTTGGCACATCCATGCGAAAGAGTACTTCTGTATTGTTAATACAGTACATTTCCTCGTCGCAGCCTTGTACTTCCCCACTCCATTATGCGCCGCCACTAAGACGCACAGCGCGTGAGTCACGATTTGGCACGTTTCCGAATTCAAGCCCAAAGGACTTTGCTTATTATGGGACCTTCCCTATCGAGTCACTCGTTGGCTCTCGTCTGCCTGGACAACAATCAAATACTAATAAAGCCGCTCTCGCATTGACCTTGTTTTAACAAGACAATTCGGAACAGTCGGCGCCACACTGGAACCTTGCTGAGCCACGCTGCATACACGATGTCACGTGCCAGCGCTTGACTAATCCATTCATCTAGTTCTTTCTCCACCCAATCTTTCCAGGTTCCGTAGCCTCCCGCTTTTTTTACACCAGAATTTTCAGGCCAACTTGAAGCTTCATTCATCATAACCGAACCGATCACTCACTCATCAGCGTACGGTCATAGCCATATACCTGACGCCCACACCTCCAAGTTTAAAAAAGATAGACTTAACAAGTGATCGCTGCTACTCGCAACCATCGACAGTGCTTTGATTATCTCACCATTCATTTAAAGCCTCTTCCGACCGCGATTTCTACGTCGCCGCCGCAACCATCGCAGACCAACACAAATTCACAGACATCATGAGTGTCGCATTCGAACCTCGGAATTTTATACACGATGGAGGCTACCCTCCCATTGGTGACGACCACGATCATGATCACACCGCCGACCAACGATTCACCGACAACGATGTTGCCGAGCAGCTTAGTCAATACACAACTGAAGCGGCGATGCTTCCAGACTCCACAGGTGTTCTTGGAGATGATCGAGGGATGCTGCCGGATGATGCTGCTGTTGTGCACGATGCGACAAGACTCGACCTAGGACATCACACGTTCCCTTCGCCCATCGAGGCTTCCCTGCAAGCACCAACACTCGACCCTCTGCCCGACGACAAAGACCTTTCGCCCAGCATCGACTCGCCTCCCCCCACTCGGGTGAAGCCCATCGCCAAGCCAGAGAGAGAAGCCGTCAAGGGTGCCGATGGCAAGTTCCACTGCACACAGGATGATTGCAAAGAAGAGGTCCGTGTATTTTCGCGCAAGTGCGAATGGAAGTAAGTGATCCTACGTATCATTTCTAAACATATACTGACTATTCTACAGCAAGCACATGGACAAGCATGAGCGACCCTATCGATGCCCCGCTGAAGGATGCGAGAACCTTCCTGGCTTCACTTATTCCGGTGGTCTACTCCGACACGAGCGCGAAGTTCACGGCAAGCATGGAGGACCAAAGAATACAGTCAACTGTCCCCACCCCAACTGCAAGCGACACACAGGGAAGGGTTTCTCACGGATGGAAAACTTGAATGAGCATCTTCGCCGTGTTCACACCAACCCTGACGGAGCAGGAAACACCCCTCCTCCTGACATGGTCCTGTCCGACGGAAACGATAGCGAGCAGACGGGCATGAAGCGTAAGCGCCGCCTAAGCGATACGCAAGCTACCGAGGAGATCAACGAGCTCAAGGAAGAGGTCAAACGCCTGAGAGACGAGAATGAGAAACTCAAGGCCGAAATGCAACAACAGTCAACGCATTCTCTGTCTATGATGGCTCAGATAGCTGAATTGCAGGACACTTTGAGGGAAGGTTTTAATCACCATGGCTTGGGAGCTCCCACAGCCCAGATGACTTAGGATGATTCCAGGCTTGGCGAGCAGCAAGGACCAAGCGAGGGGCATGAACATCTGGTGAAATATAAATCACCTTTTGTTCAAAACCAGCAAACTTGGTAGACTCATTGTCACCATCCTTGTTAAACGCTATATTTACAAAACACACTCCTCTCGGTGTTTGACTACAGAGGGCTCATGGTCTAAGTCCAGGACGAACTCATGTCATATTTCGTTCTTGGTCACTTCTTTTACCCCTTTTCTTTTAAACATATTTATACTCCCCTTTTTTCACGTTTTTGGCACGGCGTTTATTTCAAGGTTTCGGAAGAAATGATATCCCCCTCCTATTTTATACAACTGCACACGCATAACCTCAGCACGAGCTACGAAAGAGAGACGGAAAGAATGGCAAGTGGAATAGCTAGTATACCAGGATGGGATAAGATGCATGTATGAGAAATGAAATCAACGGTGTGCTCGGTGGTGACGTTTGAGCTCTTTTTTTGTACGATTCCTGTAATATTATACCTAACTAGACGGATGCCCCCTTTTGCTTCTCACAATGGAAAAGCTATCAGCGCTTCAGTATTCAAGTCAAGCATCAAGTTATTCAATTGAGGTTTAGTGTATTTTGCCTTTCTCGCGTACTCGTGATTTTTTGACTCTTATTCGGAAAGTTCGGTTGAGTGGTGAGATACGACGATTGCTTCGTAAGCTTTGTTCCGTTGCGGCTCAGCAGGTACTTATTAAACTTGAGTTCATGCTGTGACTAAATGTATATACTCCATGAATGCTACCGTACCCCACAATGGTTCTCCTTCTCCCAAGTATCTTTCTCTCTTCAGGAGTGACTCAACAAGAAGCTATGCTCGCTGCTTCATATGCACTCGTCCAAGAAAAAGGAGACAACGCTTCTGTTCTTCATGCAAACCCCTTCCTCTTCCGCTGACAAACTTCACATGTACAATTCTCGCTGGTTTTCTATACCGCCTGCACGTAACTCGCAGGCACACTTCCCGTGACACCCGCCTTCTCGACCTCGACCCATCCATCACCGGGGTCATCCTGCACGAGGACAAAGCGCTCGCCTTCCGACATGGAGTGCTCGGTATCTGCCTGGGCTGTGTACTCGTACAGGGCTTCTACGTAGCGGAGTTTCTTTGCGCCGCGCTTGGGAGCTACTGCGGGACCCTTCTTCTTGGGGGTCTGTGTTAGGGAGGATGTTGTGGATGTGGAATAAGTTGATGATGGGCGTGCGGCGGGCGCTGGGGCGGGTGGTGAGGCGACGGTGGTGAATTCGACGTAGGATGATGGGACGAGACCTTCTTTATATCCTGCTCGAACCTTGACCCAGCCAGAGCCGTCTGTAAATAAAGTTAGCTTCGTTCTTATAATAATTAGAGTAAAGACTTACCATCAGGTTCGAGTAGCACCACATCCCGACCATCTTGCACTGTCAATTCGCCTTCACCAGTAGCCTCGAAGGGATACATCATCTTGCCCTTCTTCTCCTCCTTTGCACCACCATTCGTTTCGCCACCTGAGTCCTTAATGTAAGCTGTTGGTGGAGGTGCCATAATTCTTCGCTTAGGCGCAGTAGTAGTAGACGTTGTTGACGACATACTTGGTCGTGCTGCGTCTGGTGGATTCTCATCAGCAGGGCTTAGCTGCCCAGAAGCAGATCCGGATATAGATGGGCGTGCCGAGTGCGAGCTGAGTGAGGTCATAGTATTAGATCGTGTAAGTTCGGGCGCATCTGAGTTGTTGGAGTGCACCGATGTCATCGTTGTGCTGGGCTTGAGGAGCCTGTTCGCAGCCTCCTGTCGTTCGGCCTTAAGCTTCTTTCGCTCATCCTTGGTCTGTTCGCCAGGACAATCAGGGGGAACCTTCATCTCGCACTTGCTATGGCACGTGTAGCCACAGTCTCGGCAATCAAAGCCCTTTGCGCTCAAACCCCAAATCCTGTCACCGCACAGATCACAGTTCGTGGGTATCTTGAATGTCTGACCCTTAAAGTTGTGGTTCTTGGCGCCCAGCGTCACATCGCCCACAACAGATGTGATGGTTGACGTTTCGACCTCGGCTGTCAACCGCTCACGGTCGGTCGCATGCAGATTCTCTTGCATCTGGAAGAGCGTGCGAACAACCTCGACCTCATCCTTCTTCTCCTTTCCTTCTCGAACTCTTTGCTTTAGTTGCTTGACGCTTTCGACTTCTCTTCGCTTCTTATCAACCTCTCTCCTTAGTTCTCCTAGTTGCGACTTGGACTTGCTCAACACATTACGCAAGAAGATCTTTGCCGTTTCGTCCACCACCATAGTACCATCATCGTGCCAGACGGGACTGGCCTCGAAATGCTTGTCGGCGGGTTCGTTAAAAGCGCCCATGTTGTGCTGGATGTACATCATGGAGTCAAGGTGAGGCAAGTTCCTGAGAATCTCGGTACCCTGGTGCTGCACCATGCCGTTACTCTGCTGCAGCATGTCAGACTCGAGGTTGGTCGCAACCGTCCAGAGGCCGTTCAGCTTTGTCGTCTTGAACTCGCTAAGATCCTGTAGACTATCCATAACTTCGGGCACATATTCGTGATAATATTTCTCCTTCTGCTTGTTCGTAACGTTGATCGCAATAATGTAAGTATTCTTGGCGTTGTTCATCTCGAGAATCTGCTGTTGGTAAGCATTCTGGGTCTTGGCCTTGTCGAAATGCGCCTCTGTCTTCTTGCGCTTAGCCTCCACCTCTTGGCAAACGTTGTCATATTTGCCCTTCGTCTTGGCAAGCGCGGCGTATTGAGAATCGCGCTCCTGCTCGAGCTTGGTGGCATAGTCGGAGTGACGCTTTCGCAGCTCTTCGAAGCGGCCACCGAAGAACTTGAGGGGCTCGGCGACCTGAGAAATGAGGTTATTGGCGTATTTATCGTGTTCGCCGGCGCGGGTCTCGACGGTTGTAAGCTGGGTGGCCCATGTGGTCAAAGAAGCACTGTTGTGGCACGGCAATCAGCAAGAGCTTCGCAAGCCGAGTAAGGAGCGTTCGACTCATACCTCTCCAGCGAACCAGGTGTCATGGCAGGAGTGTCTCCTACACTGAGCTGGGCCGTCCTCTTGTTCTTCTTGTCAAAGTACTTCTTAGAAAGCGCCATAAGCTTTGCGCTATATTCCTTCTCTATAGCTGCGCGCTCTCGGTAGAACTGCTGGATTTCGTCAAGCCAGGCAATGCCATGGCCGAGCCATACGTTTGCAGGTTTGAAGCCATCCTAATAAGATGTCTGTTAGCCATGCGAATCCCAGGCGGCCTTTGAACGACAGCTTTCAATGCAGGCGCAAAGCATTAAAGGAGGCCAGAAAGCGAAAGCTTATGGATATTTAGCCGTCGGGAGTCAAAGAGGCAACCAACCTTGAGCTCTGTGCCAAAGGTGGGCATCGCGTCCACCTCAGCCATGATGGGCAATTATGGTATTCGAACGATCTCAGGAGCGGGGAGTAACCGGTCGGCGCGGAAGAAACGGAGGCATGTACTCGATATCGCAAAGCGAGGCCAAGTATCAAGTAAACAAATACAGGCCTTTGGAACGATAGAATAGTAGAATTGACAATTGTTGAGAAAGTTGAGATACTAAAGTTTAAAAGACACAGATACAATATGGGATGGGATAGCGGGGGAGAGTTTGAGGCGCAGCTTGTAGAGTGAGATGTAAAGTTACTCTATCCGTATACGACCAAGTTTGAGGGAAGGTACGCGCCGCGGAACCGAAGGTGGCCCGTCACTTTTAGGCTCTAGTGGCCCCTGAGATGCAGGATGCAGGCCTAAAACCCCGCCGATGAAAGAATTGGGGACACGGATAGAACCTGCAGTGGTACCTATGGGCCTTCCGTTGACCCCCATGGAGTTGAACCTTGGTCTTTGGAGAGTCGCCGATTTCCGGGTTGAGCCACATGGCATTTATCATTTGGGGTTACATTCATGTAGGTACAAATTGACTGACAGATGTCAACTGAAAATTGTCTAAGATAATAACAAAACAGTGTATTTCCAGGGGTTTGGTTGGGCTTCAACACAATCTACTGCATAATTGTGTTCTTGGATCTAGTAAACAGGATACCCATGTTATTTACATCATACTTTAATGACCCAGTAACAGACAGAGCTGCCCGTCAACTCGCCTAGTGTCCCAGTAACTCAACTCGCCTAATGCCTCAAACCTCGATCTGACAGTTACCAATTGGCTCCCTCTGAGTACCGAATGGTTTCAGGGGCCATTTCTTTATTATACCAAGAAGAGACGCGTAAACTGCCTGACACAATCCACCTTGGCAAGTGGACATAGTTCGACGGGTAGACCGATTTGAGTGGAAGCCGAAACAGCCCCGGACCCTTGGCCGGGAAAACGGGATAGAGCCAAGCACGTCATGTTAGATTTAAATACTGATAACTCCCCTTACCTTACCTTGGTTATCGCGTAGAATACAGAACGCTAAGTTAGTTATAGACCGTTGTCAATTTACCGTTGTCTAGAGTTTCAATTTCAGATCTTCATCTTTACTAGCTCAACCTTTCACCACCATCGAATCTCAGTCCTTCTCGTAACTCTTTTACTTTAATTATAATCGCTACAATGTCAACCCTTCAGACCGCAATCAACAAGAGCAATCCCTCTGCGGAGGCTATCATCATCCCTTCCAAGCCCAAAGCTCTCACCGTCAGCTACGCCAACCTCGAGTCCGACATCTCATCCTTCCAGCGCAAGCTCGCCGACCTCGGCATCACAACAGCCGCGCCCGTCTCCATCGCGCTCGTAAACTCGTACGAGTTCATCGTTTCATTCCTCGCCGCCTCGTGGCAGCGCGGAATCGCTGCTCCCCTCAACCCGGCCTACAAGCAGGATGAGTTTGAGTTCTATATCGAGGATGTCAAGAGCGCGATCGTCCTCGTTCCCAGAGGTGCTTGGGCTGCTGGTGCGCCTAGTGTGAAGGCCGCTAAGAAGTTCAATGCTGCTGTTGCTGAGTGCTATTGGGATGAGAGCAAGGGTGAGGTTGCGCTTGATGTTAAGGATTATGGACTTTTGAAGGGTAAGAAGGAGAAGGTTCTTACTGCTGAGCCTGATGATGTTGCTCTTATTCTGCACACTAGGTTGGTCTCATGCGATTTGCGACAAAGCTCATAACTGACAATTGATAGTGGCACTACATCGCGCCCCAAGGTGGTAAGTAAACTGAGATGATGTTGTGATATCTCATACTCACATTCATAGGTCCCTCTCACTCATCGCAACCTAACCCGAACCATGAGTACGTCTCACCACAGCTCATCTCACTTATCAAAACTAACCCCATCGCAGACAACATCAAGAACACATACGATCTCACACCCAAGGACCGAACCATGCTGGTCATGCCTCTGTTCCACGTCCACGGTCTTCTCTGCGGTCTCCTGGCTCCTCTCTTCACCGGAGGTTCCATGGTCGTCCCCAACAAGTTCTCCGCCTCCGAGTTCTGGACCGACTTCATCACCCACAAGGCCAACTGGTACACGGCCGTTCCCACGATCCACCAGATCCTCCTCAAGAACCCTCCTCCCAGCCCCAAGCCCGAGATTCGCTTCATCCGATCATGCTCCAGCCCTCTGTCGCCCACAGTCTTCAAGCAGCTCGAGGAGACTTACAACGCTCCCGTTCTTGAGGCTTATGCCATGACCGAGGCAGCTCACCAGATGACCTCCAACCCCCTTCCTCCCGCCAAGAGAAAGGCTGGAACCGTCGGTATTGGCCAGGGTGTCGATGTCAGAATCCTCAACGAGCAGGGTGAGGAGGTTCCTCAGGGCAGCGAGGGTGAAATCTGCATCATCGGTGAGAACGTCACCAAGGGCTACGTCAACAACCCCAAGGCCAACGCAGAATCCTACCACAAGAACGGCTTCTTCCGAACCGGTGACCAGGGCAAGAAGGACGAGGACGGCTATGTTATCATCACCGGCCGCATCAAGGAGCTCATCAACAAGGGCGGCGAGAAGATCAGCCCCATCGAGCTGGACAACGTTCTCACCCGCCACCCTCAAATCAGCGAGGCCGTCAGCTTTGCTATCCCCGATGAGGTTTACGGACAGGACATCGGTGTTGCCGTTGTTCTCAAGAACGGTGAGAAGTTGACTGCTCAGGAGCTCAAGGCCTGGGTCGAGGAGCGCTCTGCCAAGTTCAAGGTGCCCAAGAAGGTGAGTTTTACCATAAAAATGATGAATACTGGATAAATATGTTAATGATTTTGCAGGTCTACTTCACTGAGGTCATGCCCAAGACTGCAACTGGTAAGATTCAGCGAAGAATCGTTGCCGAGACCATGATGACTGCTCCCAAGGCCAAGCTGTAAACGCATTGGTATGAGGCGCATAAAATTAGACTACGAGATGATAGATTTAGAAGCATGTTAAACAAGATGGATAGAAGTTGTTGAATTGGATAAAAAGCATCGCTTTGAATTGCTTTAGAACTCGATTTGTCTCACGCTGTCTAGCATGCATTCCCGTGATTCGCATCCGCCACAGTAAATCCGCAAAATTCCCTCAGTTCGTGTTCCCTCTAGACGATGGCAGGTATCCTCCACATTAATCGCCTTATAAAATCCATCTAATCGTACTGTCCGTCGTGGTCCACAACCTCAATAACATCATCATCATCGTTGATGTACAAATGACTATCATTCCTCTTCAACCCAGGCTTCTCAGCGCTGCCCGGCGCATGAACCTTGCGATTCGTCACAGTATGACGCTCAACCCAAGCGGCCGTTCCATCAGCGGCTTCCCATCGTAGAGGTTCCTTGACAATTGACGGCTGTTGGGTTTCCTCTGAGCTTGCAGAGGGTTTGACTGTTGCGGGATCGACACCTGCTTCTTGCGCGAGATGAAGAAGCGCGGAGTTGGCGTCTTGCAAGTCGAGATAGACTGAGGAGATTGTGACGTTTGTTTCCGTGTCGCGCTGGAGGATGATGTAGACTGAGGGCGGCATTGTGGGTTTTTGGGATGTGTATGGGGAGGTGAGATAGGTGGTAGGTAGAATATAGGGCATGGATTGTTTCTTTGCTTGTGATTGAAGAATTATTGTTTGCTTGTTTGTTTGGTGGATGAATGAGAGTAGGGAGGTAGGAAGTGAGAGGGCGAAAGAGATGTTATATCATATACGGATCGGATATAGAAGGAAGGGACCCTCACTGACACAATCCAATCGCCAGCTGACCCCGTCCATCCCGCGTCTGCATCTACAGTACAGTACAGCTCCCACTCCCATCTTTTCCCCGCTAACAATTGCGCGATGAAATGGTCTGATATCTCACGAGGCCGTTGCAAACAGTTCATACAGTTTCTACAATCTAATTGCTTCTATTTATCAATTATTGTTGTATATCTTTTTGCCAATTCTTGAGATCAGTATCTGGAGGCAAATACGGAGAATAAAGACCGCTGGGTCATCTCGGAGCTGAAGCGGAGCATATCCGGCTTTTACAACTCCGCGACGTCCGTGAGCCGCCGATTATTCAAGTTATGACGGATGTTCCGAACCCATGATGAGAAGAATTCTTCTATTTGTAATAGCAAAAAGAAACAGATACGTATAGAATGGCTTTTCTTTTTCTATTGTCTGTGATAATGCGCCCCAGATGCTGTACATAAGGTACGATACCCCAGATCCATCATGGCACCATTCCCCATATCACGTACATGGCATGATGGCGCACGAGGTCTCACAGCCAAGCATAAAAGGATTTCCAGCCCAGATCATAAGGATAAAATGGATTAGGTAATGGTATATATCGCGATGCTTCATGGCATCTCTAGCCTATGGTTGTCAACTTTTGCGATGACGATGTTGGTCAAAACAGGGTCTTGATTTTAGTCAGGCCTAGTCAGGGTCCATCACTCGCTTAAGAGCTACCCTTGTAGATATTTCATCATCATCTGACCTCATTCGGAGTTGGTAAACTTGCCCCGTATATCGGAGACTCATTCTCGATGTGAGTCTATGTTCACGAGATGAGCAAGAGACTCGCCATTGACAAGTTGGTAACAGAAGAATTATCCCCCCAAGACTTAGGCTGCCAAAACAAAGTAACCTAAGAGCAGGTCTAAACTGGCATAAAGTAACTAAACTATTTCGTCTCTTATGCTTCTAGCGGTCACTTCTTCTGACACCCTGAGGATTGAGTAGCATCACGCATAGCAGCTAATACGTGATAGACATATAGTATATATTGCTTCTTTATAATATCTAGATCGATCCAATCATTTCGCGCATATCTCATGAGATAGAAGACTCTAGAATATCTTAGACTACCTCTCATATCACTCCATCTTAACATCTTGATCCCGAACAACACTCCTCGGCCACTCAAGCCAACCCAACCACTCCTTCGGCATAACCCTCTCAATCGCTCTAATCTCTCTAACCCCCGAGTCCCCAACCCACCAAAACTCACTCAACATAGACAAATACCCAAAATAATACGCCAGAATAACAAGAGCCCGCGGTCTCAACTCCTCCACCAAATCCGCAAACTCCTTATACATAACCATCGGAAACACAATCGTTCTTCGTCCAATACTCTTAACCACATTCTTTTCGTCTAGGGCTTTTCGTATACTGCCTATATAGCTTATCGCTCGCGCGTATGCTTCTTCTGTCTTCTTGTCTCCGGTTTCGTAGTCGAGGAGTGGTGATAAGTCGGAGGGAAGTTCTTTGAACTGGAGATCTTCTAGGAGATCTGCGGCGCTGTCGATCATTTTGCTGGCTACGGACTCGGGGTTGTCTTGTGTGAAATCTAACGCTTTTCTGAATAGTGCGGTGCTCGTATTTGTGATGCGTAGAAAGTCCACAGGAGGCGTATACGGTTCTAGTGAGCGACCTTGTAGTCTGGCAAAGCCGTAGACGCGTAGTAGACTAGAGGTCAGAACGATATACTCTACATTTTTGAGATTTATCTCGGCGACATCTCTGTGATGTTCCCGGATAGACATGTTGAGATACGTTTGGCATATATCCAGATATTTCGTGTCGGTCAAGGTACTGCGCTTCTGCATATGCAGCGCTGAAACCATGTATATCGCATAAAGAGTCGAATCTGACTCAAGAGCCAGTCGACAAATAGTCGAGTTCCAGAAATGAGCTGTAGCAGGATCCAGAGAAAGAGATGGACCAGTTTCTGCCATGTAATGATGGAACAATCTGAGTTCCAATCGTCTTCTAGATTCTGACTCTGGAGGATCAACGATGGTTTCTGCAGCCTTGCTTGACTGTCCTCCACTTTCAGTTGGTGACGCAGAGTTTGTGTCTGATTGAGCGCGATCATATATACATGTTAAGTTGAGACGATTGCAGTGTGAGCATATAGGTTTCGTCTCATCGCACTTGAACATTGTAAGTTGAGCCATTCCCTAGAGAAAAGAAGGTGTCGTACCTTGACACGACGACTTCGACATTGCTGGCAGCCCGTACGGGACTTTTTGTGGAATAGTTTGGCTGCGCGTTTACGCGGCTGCTGCGATTCGTTCATATTGCTAACGAATGCACCTTGTTTGAGGATCGGTGTAAGATAATCTCTGAACGTGAACGAGAACGAGAACGACGAGCCTTATAGTGGCTATGGCTATGTGAGATCGTCGAGCGCTAGTCGGTGCCGTTATCCGATACCCATCTGCATGTAAGACGACCTCCAATTGGGACAAACTCTCGCTTTCTCATTGGATGGAATTTTGTAGGATCTAATTAATATCTGACTGGAGATCCTCAACACCAAAATGTGGTTCCTGGCCGTCGTTCTCGTTCAACCTCTTAGACCTCCTAGCGAGGCGCAAGACAATAACCTCTGAAAGCATTGCCACGAAATGAAGAAAGGAGGCAGCCAGTGTAGATTTTGCACAAGTATAATAAATACCAAATTCATCATGTTTTCGCATTTCGGATTCTCATCAAACCAGCATCATTGGATTCATACCAACTCACTTATACAATATCTCCTCTTATCAAAATGACAGACTCCATCGCCGCAGCTAAACTCGCCCTTTATATCATCCTAGCTCAGCCAGCTATATACTGCCTCTTCAAGCATGGAAAAACTGGTTTTATCGGATGGCTCTACATCCAGATCTTCTGTGTTCTTCGCATCACCACAGGCGGTATTGGTCTTCACGGCGCAAGCAGCTCAACTGGACCGGTTATTCTTAACAGTATCGGTCTTTCCCCTCTACTCTTGGCCACCTCTGGCATTCTACATGAAGTGTAAGTACATGGTATTCCCCCGATACCATTACTAGGTAGTTATTAACAAATATCAGTCGAAGAGCCACAAACCCTCGACTTAACAGACGTCTCGACATCGTTCTCGAAGTCATATACCACGGTTTAGTCGCAGTAGCCATGGCTCTCATCATCGTCTCAATTATCGACTTGCAAGACGGCGAGGATGTTGACAAGTACAAGACTCTTCTTAAAGTTGCGTCTGCACTTATCGCTCTGGCATGGTTCTCGATTGCTATTTGGTCCTTGTGGTCCCTTGGCAAGACCAGAGTATCTCCTACAAACGGTTCCGTTCCCTCTTTTCGGGGTGGTATGCTGGTAAGTCTAACTCGACACTCTTTACTGGAAGGGTTGTACTAACATTTACAAGCTCTTGTACGCAGTCTTTATCACTCTTCCCCTACTATGTCTTCGTCTCGCCTACGCAATTGCTTTTCTCCAGCTCCAGATCTCAAATCCTACATCCAGTTTCTTGTCTTCAAAGGCAATTGAAGTGTGTCTGGGTATGATCCCGGAACTTTTGGTCACCATCATCTTCATCGCCGTCGGCATCAAGACTCGAAACATAAAGCACGATATCAAGAAACTGGACTCACTGAAGCTCTCTCATGAGGGTCACGAGTTCCAATATCAAACTGCTTAAGTTCAGATTCCGAAGTAACGAGTTGCGAAGCCATAGCTAGGGAGACAGAGGGGTTGAACTTCTAGAATACTTGTACAGTTTCTGTTTCTTTTAGCATATAGATCTCTATTTGAATCTAATTATACAATTTTGAAGCATTATTCTTTCATCATGACAAATCCATGCATTTGCAGCATATACCCGATTTCGGCACGGTCCTACCCTGAAGCCTCGGCACAGAATACTACGAAACAGCGAACAGCTCCGAAGTATGCTACCAGCATAAACAAAACACGGCATATCTGAGTCTATAAACAATTACTCAGAACTCACAAACCCACAATTATCTTCTCATCCCCAGTCTTCATACATCAAAGGGCGTACCCAATAATCCACCACGCCCTTCCTCCCTCCACTTCCCCACACCCGACTCCCCCGCAATCCCGCATCACCTCATCCGACAGCAACTACATAAACAAGCCCGATCCTCACTTACAATGTCCTCCCGTATCTTCTCACTCATCAGACCCAAAGTTGCCCCCTTTACTACTATAAGAACACTTCGAACAATGGCTTCCGGCGCAGTTTCCGTTCCTCAGGGCAAGTACGAGTTTCTCGTCGTGGTTCATGATAAGCCTGGTGTTCTTGAGAAGCGACTTGCTGTGAGAGGGTGAGTTGTGAGACAAGATTGGTGGGAGAGAAGCTGATGAGGTGTAGACAGCATTTTGAGAATATGAAGCCCAATGTTGAGAGTGGGAACTGGAAGATGGGAGGTATGTCGTGGACCCTTGCTCCTACGTCTCCACGAAAACTAACATGAGATTTTACTTAGGCGCCATTCTCAACAGTGTTCCCAAGGACGATAGCCCCAGCAGTTTGGACTTTGCCGGAAGCACACTTGTCTGCATTGCTGAGTCTGTGGAAGAAGTGCGAGAGGCATTAAGCAAGGATATCTATGCGACTTCAGGAGTCTGGGATATGGACAAGGTGAGCCCTCAAGAGCATCTTCCAAGATTAGCCTAACATGATATGCAGGTCCAAATCTACCCTTTCAAGGCTGCCTTTAGATTCAACTAATATCACAAATGCGCAAAATAGCAACATCAGAAGCGAACTGCTAAATAATAATTCTGCTAGCTGCACTGGCACCTTGATAATGTGCCCAGTCTCATTTACTGACTACCAAGTAACTCTTGAACTGATCCTGTAGCAATGATTCCCTATCACCAGCTATTCCATATCTTTCCCCTCGAGTCGCTATATATACATAAACATCTCATTAGTAGCTCCACGAAAGCAAGCCCGAGTAATTGCCAAACACCGCAGAAACGAGCTGCCCAGCCAAAGAATTTCCAATTCAAGTAAAAGTAACGCCATCTTACACCAGAGTCCCCCCTGGGGAACCTGTCCTCTCGTCAGGTGCAGAGATCTGCCACTGCTATATCATCATCTAAGCCTCGGTTTCGCCGCGCTCAGCTGCCATTTCAGCTGCAACTCTCAGTTCGTAGTTGAGGTCGAAACACTCGGCCAAGAGCTCTGTAACGCTGCCTTGTCCTTCGGGAATATCGCCGTTTACAACAAACTTGCCATCCACTTTCATGTTATCCAAAGAGTTGAGCTGCCTTGCGTTAGATAAAATACTATGCCGTTTTAGAGGATCCACATACCTTCATGCTGTAGGGGTACAGCTCTCTCACTGAAGAAACACCTCCGTTCTTCTTAACCTCAATCAGGCATCGCTTCAGGGTCTGCAACTGGTTGTAAACAGGCAAAAGAGCCTCGGACACTGGCTCGGATGCCAGCATGAATGAGTAGATGTAGGCGTATGATCGCCGAATCAGGTACAGGAAAGTTCGCTGAGTCCAGAGGTCCGCTGGTCGCCCTCTGTCGTCCACCCAGTTACCGTTATCACCTCGGCTCTCGTCAATTCGGTCGAGTTGTCGCTGGAAATCGTACAGGTCTGTTTCTCGGAGTGACCAGGCCTGTGTGAGGGAAAGCTTCTCGAGGTCGTTGCGAATGTGAATGAGTGCGTCGTAAATTGGTCGCCATTGGTCAGCCACCTCTCCTTGCCTTGTAATTGTCAGTTGTGCATTCCCATAAAGTTACGCGCATCTTACCTCTCAAGAACCATGTCCGACCAGCGGACGCAGCGGCTGTACAGGTCTCGAACCAATTCACCACCCTCCTCCAAAGCTCCATCTTCAGCGGTAAATGTGCCATTGTTATGCTTCTCGCCAATTTCCAAGATTTGGTTCCGTAGCTTCTTAACCTCGGACGTTGAAAACTAATACATGTTAGTGCATCCTGTAGCTTACCATCGCATCACCAAGCTTGCTCACCTTGGACTTGGTATTGGCCAGCGAAATCGATCGCAGGATTGAAATAAGCTTCTCATGAGCTTCCAGCAGATAATCGGGCAATTTCTCTAATCGCTTCTGGAGTCTCGCTAGGGTCGAGTTGCATAGCTCAACACGGTTCTCAAGCAGTGTGAGCATGTATGGTGGGTGTCGCTTATCGGGGGATGGGTCACTCGCAGCATCGCGAATGCTCTTGGACAGATCCTCAAGTGTAGACTTGATACTGCCGAGGTCCTTGGCGGAGTAGAGTTCGGCTTCAACAAGGTGATCGAGTAGTCGCTTAACAGTTGATGTCATAGCGTAGGTCGCAGGCGCCTCGTTGTTTCGTCCGATGGTTAGGTAGAACAGAGAAAGCAGTTGGAAGCAGCTCTCGAGGACCTTATCCACTGCGAAAACATTATTAGTATTGTGTTATCTTTTCGCGATCGGAGTTGAAGACATACATCTGTTCTCCTCCTTAGCGCCTGTCTCCGCCCGTACGATAGTCAACTCCTTGACCTGGTCCATTGTCTCATCGAACAGAGGCATGACATCCTGCGTTCGAATATAGTTTGTGCGGTCTTGCTTGAGGAGCAGCAGACGATCTCTGATCATTGACAGCTTCTGTAGAATAGCTTGCTCGCGAGGGTCTCGCGGCATCGGAATTGCTGGAGTATCCATGTTGATAGCTGCTGTTCGAGCTTACTGCTGTATGTGGATATGTTGAATGAGGAGTAAAGGGATAAGTCGGCGATGGATTGGATATATCAAAGTTGGGATCGACCTCGCTTGTTGTTCTTGCTCTTTGCAACTTGTCCGAGGGTCCGTGGAGTGACGAAGGCGATGAAAGTGGCGGCGGGGCCAGAGATTCAGGGAAGTTGAGTCGACTTTTGGTGGGGAGGTCGCGATGGACCAAGTCCGAACTTCGAGGTCTGGATGTCACGGTAGCTCGATTCGTCACCAGCAATGAACGAGTATGGGATGATTATGGGAAGTTTATGGGATGTCAAAGTGAGGATAAGTGATTGATGACAGAATGACAATGATAAGCCTATGAAGAAATTTACTAGTATCACTGCAGTGTTTCAACTGGATGGATTGGATTGGCATTGACCAAGTTATGTTGTCACATCACTCATGAGACGGAAGCTGGAGCCCAGGCCCAGACCCCCTCCAAGGATCCATGGATTGCTGCTGTCGCTGCACGCGGCACGCCTACGCCTACGGCATTGAGCATTGAGCATCAAGCCTGACGACAATAGTGGGGGCCTCAGCCAGAAGGTGGGGTAGAGATCATGGCATGCTTGGAACCTCGTCTAATTGGTTCGTTTGCTAACAGCCAATGAAAGGCGTGACTCATCAGCGGAGCGGATCATCAGTTTCTCCCGCACAACTTTTAGGGCTTTCAAGACCTCCAACCCGAAATTCCCAGTTCTGTGGCCCATGCTGGTGATATTCCGACTTCAAACCATCAAACGACTCGACTTCGTGCAGACTTTACAATCTCCCACCCGCACGTCAAAATCCATTCACAATGTCTCACGCCGAGCTCGCTTCGTCCTACGCGGCCCTGATCCTCGCCGACGACGGTGTTGAGATCACCGTACGTTTAATTCCTCCCCGGCTCATGCCCCGCGATTTCTACGAATTTGTGTGTGTTTGTGATCGCTAACTCGTCATCGCGACATTACAGTCCGACAAGCTCCAGACCCTCATCAAGGCCGCTAAGGTCGAGGAGGTTGAGCCCATCTGGACCTCCATCTTCGCCAAGGTACGAACCACCGATTATTATCCCAGCGACTCGCGCGCGCTCGTTTCCAGGACTTCGATTTTCTGACGGATTATTTGTGTATAGGCTCTCGAGGGCAAGGATGTCAAGGACCTTCTCGTGAACGTCGGTTCCGGTGGCGGTGCTGCCCCTGCCGCCGGTGGTGCTGCCGCTGCTGGTGGTGCTGCTGACGAGGCTGCTCCCGCTGAGGAGAAGGAGGAGGGTACGTTGACCCACGAAATACTACGACAGACACAGAACGGATTACTGACAACCACACAGAGAAGGAGGAGTCTGACGAGGACATGGGCTTCGGTCTCTTCGACTAAGAAGTTACGCCGCTACGACTGTTTCCTTGTTCTTTGTACTTCGACTGCATGGTTTCGGGGTTTCCAATCAATCGATCATAAAGGATGGAATGCGGGCACTATACCCTGCGCCCTGGACAGAGTCGCTTCTCTCATACGACGCTATGATGAATGCGCTCAACGGAGTTTCGCGGAGGGAGAATTGGTCAATTCAAAGGCTCTGATAAAAAAAAGTCCCGCCATGGGTGGTTTGAGTTCAATATGGGTTTCTTCAAAGTGTGACTATTCGTCTAAAGTGCCTGGTGACTTGTGACTGTGACTAGACGATTTGAGATCCTCTTGTCAACTTCTATATCTACCTAAAGGACTTTTCTGTTCTTCGTAGCACCATGCATGTCCTCTGCATGTTCCCACCAACGCCGCGCCATGCACTCTTTGCCAACTACAACGTCATAATCTATTTGACGATCAAAACGGAAGAAGGAACCAGGCCAGCCTCCTTTAAGGTCTTTGAGAAATCGACGTCACCCTCGAAGGTCTTTCGTGGGAATGTAGTCGTAAAGCTGGAGACAGCGTTACCTGTCTCGCTCTGAACCTGCTGCGCCAACTCGAACAGTGTTGTCTCAGCGGGCAGAGTCTTGGTGATGTTTCCACCATCTGTCTGAAGACGAAGTCGGGCCTCGTTGTGGTTGCTCTTGGGCTTGGATGCAGCAGCAACTGCAGCAGCGCCGCCGGGAGCAACAGCCTCAGCTTGAGGAGCTCGGCCCTCTCGGGCAGCCTTGGCTTCCTCCGCCTTTCGTCGTCGCTCAGCTTTGTCGGCCTCGATCTTGGCCTTGATGCGGCGCTTGGCCTCTTGATCCTCGAGCTTCTCCTGTCGCTTTGCTGCAGCTTCCTTGACGGCCTGTTTTTTGGCCAACTCCTCTTTAGCCTCTTGGCTCTCCTTGGTGGACTTTTGTCGGATTTGCTGTGATAGGTTAAATTTAGGTTCGGAGCATTAATTGGTGATTCGCTTACTTCATTGCGCTTCTGGTCCTCCTTGTCCTTGACAGACTGGACAGCTCTCTTGGCTGCGAGACGCTCACGGAGCTCCTCAAGCTTAGCCTTCTTCTCATCTTCGGTCAAGGGAGCAATCTCCTCTGTTGACTCAGAGAAATCAGTGTGCTCGCTACAACCCGGTTAGCCAAACCATCATAGGATGATTGTTGTGTAAGTCCAACATACGTCTTGGTTGCGTGATAGGTAGCCAGATCATGGTTTCTGAACTTCTTGCCGCACTCATTGCAAACAAGAGAAGCAGCCTTTCCAGTCTCAATCTCCTTGATCTTGGCCTCAGTGTCATCGTCATCATCTTCCTCCTTGGCGGCAGCGGCAGCCTTGATCTCATCAATAGGCTTGTCCTGGTTATCCTCTAGCCATTGAAGAGCACCCTGGACTACTCAAGTTAGCGTGGCCATCAATCTGACATTGTAAAACATACGTCCTCCTATTTTCTTAACGGCAATCTCAGCGCGCTCCTTGTCGAAGCCCATATCGAGCAGAGTCTCCAAATCGGTAGCCATGTTGGCGGTGATGTTTGGTGATAGTGGGGTTTGTTGAGGGGCAAATAGTGAGATCGAGTTGGCGGGCGTAGATGAAGAAAGAAATCTCCACTGATTAGAATCTTGTGAATGTTATAATGTCACTGAAATTATAAGCTTTGAGTGAGATGAATATCTTCCAGTGTGAATTGGGCAGTGAGTGAGTGAGACGTGTAAGAACGGGACCTGAGCTTAGTAAAGTCTAAAGAGACGTCATTCAAGCCGCTGCCTCAGTGGCGTGCCTGCTGTTTGGGGGGGCCGGGTTTACTACGGCTAGCAAGGGTCGAACCACCGTGACTCCGTATTGTAACTAACGTAACTTCCTCTTCTAACATCGTCTGTTTCTATCTGTTTACAGGAAACGTAATGTAGCAAATAGGTACCCAGGCAAGAGACAAATGGCAAAATAGTTCCATTTTATCTGTTCTGTAGGCGTAGCAGATATTGGCTGGAGAGTCGGCAATCGATCATGATATATGCTTGACAAATCGGGGAGTTACAGCGTAAATGCTCGCTGCTTTGCTTCATGTATGCTATTTCTTTCGTGATTTGAATACGATTGCCAAACTTGTGATGCTGCCTCTGCCTCCGACTTCGGCCTTTTGTCTTTATGATAAAGTCTTTTGGCTACCATCACACACGATTTCTCTTGTTGCCTTTATAACATCCTAAATCGTCATGCTTCGTAACTTGTTTGTTACATTCACCTAGATGACTTGTATCTGCCTCTGGCAAATATTCGAGTAATGCGAGTACCTGGCCGAACTATAACAACCTCGACTTTCCCCAGGCTGTCTACGAGTCATTTCTTTCTGGCATTCATAGCTGAGTATAGCTCTATATTATTATATCATGACGACTTTATCTTCTATGAGGTATATCTTGCGTCAAGAAATCTCTGTTTACCTATGTTAGACGCACCCAGTGCATCTAGCTTCTTTTATATATGAATTTCAATATTCGTCCAGGTGATCTCCAGCGGTGCAAAAGAGAAGCCTGTCAGACGGGAGAATCTTGAGCCAAGTCAACTGCATCGTCCTGTAAGGCGAAATGCGCCGGGAAGCCCAACTCAGAACTCCTCTTCTCCCGCTCTATCATCGAGTTATCTCGATGTTGAAGATCCCTCCTTTCCACAAGAAGGGGCTCTGGGTGGACGACGACGATGACGTGCATAGACATCAAGAAGTCCGGCGAGAATAAGAAAGTCGAACTCAACTCGTTCCCAACAACTGAAGTACTTCATCACTGGAACAAAGAGCACCCTCTCTTAGACGAAGACCTGAAGCTGGCATTCCGATTCAAGATCAACCTGAGAGAAATGATGAGTCGTCTGAGAGTACATAGCATCAATCTAACACCGAGGACTGCGCAGCCAACCATCCATGGTACTATATATAGTGCAGCAACCTTGAAGGGAATACTCTGGGCGATGTGAACAGTCCTGGGGACCAGATATGTTTGACACAGCCATGACGCCAGATCAACTCCAAAAGTTCAAGGAAAAAGACGCAGCGAGGGGCTAGCGCTACCGAGAGAACAAAAAAAGAAAAGCTGAGGAACTTAATGGCGAAGATGGGGTTGGGGATAAGAGTAAGTCCTTTAACGCGAGGTGTTTTATCAATACTAGTAAAGTTAGGCGGAGATATAACCGAGGAGGAAGACGTCCCTGAACCTCTCATCCCTAACCCTACCAGCAACCAGGAGCCACGCTGCGCCAAAGATCAACCTTGAAGACCTCTGCGCCTGTGGTGATGTAAGTCGAACAAGGTTGCAACCCGTGAGTTCATCGTGTCCATATCATCAAGCATTCGCTTACCCTTTTTGCAGCATTCGTGCCCTCATGGAAGGGGACTGGCACCTTGTGTTCTATGTCATCACCGCCTGTGATGAGCTTGTGTGAGCCTCTCGCCAGAAGATCACTGGAAAGCGCTCCTGTTACGTGTACGTCATTTCTTCCCAGACTTTCTTCTCTCTTTGTCTCGCATTTTACCATTTGGCCAAGAGCCTCGTTGCTCCGTCTCCGTCTAGGCGATGAAACGATCCCCAACAACTTCCAAGCAGCCAAAAGAGAAAAGGACGAGGATACAGAAGAACTACCCGAGTTGGGCGACTCTGAGGGTAAGTCCTTGATAGTGAAGTTTTATATTGATACTGACAGGCTTAGGCCATGGCGATACAAAGGATAAGCCAGAACCTCTTATCCAAGATTCTACTGGAGCGAAGTCTGTTACATGATTATAGGCTATCCTTCGGAAGGAAAGTATCACATACCTTATATTATGGTAGCGCGACGAATACGAACGCAGAGACTAAAGAAATTGGAGAAGTTTTGAGAATCAAGGTGTGTGGAGCAGTCAACTTCCACCGATATATAGGTACTGACGAGACTTGCAACAGTTCAAATGAGGATACAGCGAGCATGGTAAGGAACTTGCTTCTATCAAAGAAGAGTTCCATCTCCGTATTATATTATATACCCCGCCAACACAGAGCCCCCAACAATATGAGACTGGATTGGACGTCCTAAACGCCAGCATGTGTGGGAACAAAGGAAATTCGCCGGGAAGGTATGTTGTGCTAAATTCTCTTTTCTACCTGAACCTATCTAACTTATAGTTTCTAGGAATGTTCTACTTTGTGCTTGGGAAGCTTCTTGAAGAGCAGGTAGCCACTGCTACTCAAGTGACCAATGAGAGCATTGCGAGGATTGCTCTCAGTTGGGTTCCGAGAACCCAGTTGACTGAAGAACATGTTCCGGGCGCCCGTCCCGAGGTCGTCGACGGCGTGGCTGTCTTCCTGGGGCTATGTACATGCCAGCCCCATCGCAAAGTCTCCGTTCTCCTGTTATGAGAAGATGACTTTCCGCACATGAAGACTGAAGAAACTGCATTTTACCAACATGGACTATGGTTGACAGGTGTTGGGCTGCCTGATGTCACAGGTTCGGGACATCCTTTGGAGTCAGAGGTAAGAGGACTTTTGTTGAAAAGTATGAGAGGCAATACTGACGAAGAGTCCGAAGGATTAACGATATATATATATAGCACGGCCTGGCGTCAACAAGACGAAAAGCCCAGCTACTTGCATTCCGATGAATGATCACGTTTGCAAGAAGACGGCAATTCCTTGGTTCGTTGGTTGGTTACGACTCAGTATGTCCAAGAAGTCGGCTATATTATATTACTCTCCCGGACAATCTGTACCTCGACAAAAGGTGCCCGGGAAAAGGCACCAACCCGGCGCTCCGGCCAAAACCTGACTGCACCCCGAGCGTCCTGCTTGTCCACCAGCTCTATCCTCGGTCTACAACCTTCTCCCAGACGTCAGTATAAACATTTCTACTACCCAGGGACATTTACGTTATAACATCTCCTTAAGTTAACCAAGGACATCAACGGGCAGATTACTAATTCTAGTCGCGTTTTGTACGAGAAAAACTGGCCCTTCAATTAAGTCTTTTGACTATCGGTATGTTCTTGCGATTTAGGTAACCCTTGATCAGAGGCTGACTGTTCGATCTTCAAGTACAAATGATCCTCTTGCTACCAGCAGAGGAGAACGAGGACATCATCAAACACAAGACCAGAGACGGAATCTCGCAAAGGTCCAGACGAAGGGCAATAGCAAGCCGTATGGTCGCCGTCTGGAACAACTTCTCAGGCTATCTTTCTCCGTCACCTTGCAGTCAGAGCCTCACATTCACACTATCGAATGCACCACACGACATGTGCAGCCAACGAATTCGACTCTGAGCAAATCAACAGTAGCATTTTCGTTGATGCTTGTGCTTAACAATTGTATCTAGCCGGAGCAAGGCGGCGCACCTGGTTTCACGATCGTCATAGTATTCACTGGAAGCATGCAATAGAGTATATAGCAATCCGAACCAATATTATCATTAATTTTGGGTGAAACTCAACCCGGGTATCATCATAGAAATCATGCATCTAAGTCTAACATGCCACAAATCATGTGTCCTTTTTCTATCCGTCTTTTTCCTCTAATTAGTTCCAAACAATAGGCCAGTTGCCGTGCTTTCGGGCATAGGTCTGTTCCAAGCGTCTAAAAGCCTCTCGTGATACATCCTGGTGATACATTTGGCACCAGTCCTCGATCTGCTGTGCAATGATGTAGTCTTGTCCAGCGATGTAGAGATATCGGTAGAGATAGTCGACTGCGTCGTCCATGCCTTCGCTTCGGTTGTGGTTGTCGCAAGAGTGGTTGAGTTTGCTGCAAAGAGCATACGACCAGGGCGCAGCGTAGACCTTTAGACCACCGTTTGTTCCTTGGTGCTCGAAGACAATCTCATTCTGTTTCTTGGCTTCTTCAAAGAGAGAAGTCTGCACATATCGGGGAAGGAAAAGTTGCATTGAGCTGTTGAGCCATGATTCGCCGAGGCTGCCCTGGGCGGAAGTATTGGCGAAACTAGCAGCGTTGCTGAGAATGTCGCTTTCCTTTGAAGCAGGGTCGTTGAGAAGAAGCTCGACATCGTGAGTTGACTCTCTTGAGCGAAGGTAAAGTGTGTTGACGGCGCCGTCAACTGCAACACATTCCACGCTGACACCATATTCGTTCAAATACTCGGCCATCTTTTGGAAAGCATCGATGATTTGTTGTCGACTAAGTCCGGGGTAATCTTGGAAGATGGAGGAGGATGCCATGGCAGAACCAGCTGAATGGCTTGAGAGAGTGACAGGACGGCAAGGACGAGACTCCATCTCGTGAACGTGGCGGGAATTGTTGCAACCCATGATGAATATTGAGTGAGATTTGTGTGTTGATGGGAAGGATGTGATATGTGATATGGAAAACGAATGGAGTATTTGTATCTGGAGAGATACAAATGTCAGACAAAGAATGTATCAAGTGTTGTTCTTCTGAGATTCTGTCCACCAGATCCAAGGGATGTGTTCTCGTATATATATTCATGTTCCTCTATGCTAAACAACGCTACCAGAGACAGAAAAGTGGTCGCACATGCGCCCGAAGCGGTTATTCCATCACAGAAATTCATGTCAGCCGCAGTAGCAACTGTAACGTAGGAGTAGGAGCGAGGGAAGAAATGGAGACAGACCAACACCAACCCGTTCTAAGGTGGCACCGCCCTCGTGTCGATCAAATACGAGGGTGTTTACCCGCAGCTGGCGTTCCCTTTGAGCCTTGCAATCCACCTTTTTCTCCTCAGCTGTTCCAGTAGCGTGGGAGAAGGAATTCAATGTTTCTGGCACAACACGGCAAAGCACAGATATTTTTAGATGGTGAGGACTGCAAACTGCATTAGTCCTACGCCAAGACCGTTGAGCGCTTAGAAAATGTGGTCGTGATGGAGTATTTAGCATAAAAAGGAAAAGAACATCGCGTCAACCGCGAACTGCTCTCATCATGAGCCGTTAGTTAGATCGAGTTGAATCCACCTCGTACATATCCATAGGTATCTCCAAGAATGACTGCATTCCGTATTCAACTGCATTCTCTGTCTCACAACTTATCGGATTTTTCACTTTCAAGTCATACAGGAAGATTAAGTTGCAGATTTCGAGTCCATCCATGACGATCATGTTTAAAGCTGTTACCTCAAACTGTTTCATTTGAGACGCAGATATAACAGATTTTCTCGTTTAAAGTGAAGATGTCACGATCCGAAACGACACGCACACGCTATGTTCATGTTCATCATTCTGAAGCGGTTCGGTTCGTGGGGGCGGGGTCATATGGTGTCGCTCTTAAGACTAAGGGTCTTTTTGCTGCAAACCATCCACCATGGATCTCGTCTGGTGGATATTGCTTCGGTTCCTGAATATTTCCTTACCGAGATAACAACCCTTTCAAGCTGTGGATACTCGAGGTTTATTCATCTTTTATTGTTATGCAACGTCAAAAGGCACATTACAACTCTATTCAAACATTTTTGGCGCTTTTAAACAAAGGGGAATGTGCCTATGGCTGCGCTAACAACTTGCCAAGTTCGCACACTACACTGACATGGAACTGTGGCTTCTGTTCTCATTGCAAAACATGATGCCCTCACTTCCCTGATTTGAGGCTCTGAGCGATGGCTGCTTATCGATGCACCCCGTTGGTCTGGTTTGACTCGGAGGCAACCAAGGAACCTTTTTTTGTGGAGGACAAACAATCCATTCATCACTTAGCAACAGAGTGGATAACTCTTGCAGGACATTATGGGGTAGTCTAGTCTAAACAGTAGAGAGTCTAAAGGATGAAAGGGGTGACTGCATGTCAAGACGAGGCTCTCGAGTCCATATATTAAAGGACCTCGAATCCAAGAGACGAGATGAATAAAGTATCAGTAGAATAATGCCTGACATCGGAGTTTATAATCATGGATGGAATGGAGACAGATGACGGGAGAGTCCCCTAATGGCTCGTGCGCTGTAGCAACCACCTGAAGCTGCTTCTTCTCAACTGGGAATAGGGCGACAAGAAGCAATTACGTCGTAGGACGTCAACTGGAAACCTGCCAGGTCTGGCTTCTTCCATTTCCAATTCCATTCCCAAACCTGCACATCCAATCCAATCCACCTCCACTACGTTACTCTATACTCTAATCTTTTTCATTTCGTCACCGGTTTCCTCTTCCATCCTTATTCCACACGCGACTTGTTCCTGCTACTGTATCTTATTGCTTCTGCGCAACTTGGTGTCGCCAATACTTTCCACACCTCTAATCTAACTTTCCCCCTTGTTCATTCTACCTAACACTACAACATCCATTATCTGCCGTTGCCACGTTTCCACTTTGTTACCGCCAACTCCAAGACCATCGCGCGACACCAACAATTCCGACTTTTGCACAATTTTTTAAACGACGATAAATAGCCATCATGTCGGTCGATATTGAGCCCTTCGAGCTTTCCTTCAAGCGTGCGTCATCTGCGATAGACACTAGCGGGCCCTTGAGAGCTTGGAATTGACTTCTTTGCCAGGCCCCTTCACCACCGAGGTTTCTCAGACCTTGACGCTCAAGAACCCCAACCCGACTCCTGTTGCCTTCAAGGTAGGTCAATGAGCAGTTCTTATACGATAGACTTTGCTGATAAGCTTTACAGGTCAAGACAACCGCTCCCAAGCAGTATGGCTGCCCCTCTCCCTAAACCTTCCGAATCGCATACCTGACACCTTACTAGATACTGTGTCCGACCAAATGCAGGCCGCATCGAGGCCGGCCAGAGCTTCGATGTTTCTGGTGAGTGAACTACCACGCAGCTCAGACAAGCAGCCATTAACAATTGTACAGTTCTCCTCCAGGCGATGAAGCAGGATCCTGCTCCCGACGCTAGATGCCGCGACAAGTTCCTCGTCCAGTCTACAGCCATTACCGCGGATAAGGAATTCGCCAGCGTCGCTGCCGTGGTATTTCCTCCAACCAAAACTCAACCCCAATTTCAGTTAAACTTACTCGATGTACCAGCTTGAAACCACAGACAAGGCTTCGCTTATTGAGCGCAAGATTCGAGTTAACTGGTTGGCGGCCGGCCCCGATGGCGAGGCTCACCGGCCAATGTCTACGCCCAACAAGGCGGCCATCGCTAATGGCGTAAGTACTGATATTGCAGATTCGAGATACAGTGTCTGATTGCAAATTCTAGGCCAACGACACACCCGATGTTTCTCGCACTTACTCTTCTCCCGTCGTCCGAGATGAGTCGCCTTCCAACGCACCACCTCCTTACCAGTCTCCCCAACAAGGTTCCCACGAGGAGGAGCGGCCCAGATCTATGCAGTCTGATATGGACGCCAAGAGCGCCATTTCTCAGGCCGCAACATCCATCAAGGAGACTGCTGAGTTGACCTACGAGGAGCTCAAGGCTAAGCTTGCCCAAGCTGAGCAGCAGCTCGTGTCTCTTAAGGATAGCGGCCTCCGCCAGCGCAACGTCAAGTCCGAGTCCAACGATGATGAGAAGCGACCTTTGGCCCAAACTGCCCAGGCTGTCCAGCAGACCGTTGAGGGTGTGCCAGTGCAGATGGCTGCCATCCTATGCTTGGTCAGCTTCCTGCTTGCCTACTTCTTCTTTTAGACATAAGGAGAAGATGTGGCCCCAGGATCTTTAAGATGAAACTAATAGACAGGCCTGATGACGCTTATGATAACTCAGCTGGGAGGCATAGGATCCCCGGATGCATATATCTTCAAAGTATGGCAAGGGCAAAACCTGGGAAGCAGATCATACGATAGGCGGGAACAAGCAGTGTTGACGGGCCGATACCTCACCGAAACCACTGGAGGCCTTAGCAAAAGCACCAGCAAGCAGGCGGTTTTGCGATGAGCTCGGCCATAGACAGCTGTGTTTGCAGATGGATGATGGCTATGGGGTTTGAAAAGCGATGGGCGAAGGAGAGGAGAGCTTCCCACGGGGCGACTTTGACTGTACACTCTTAACTTGAGCCATCCTCGGCTCTCGTATTTTCTTGTGTCGTACTATTCTGCTGTTTGCGTTTACTGAGAACTTTGGCGTTCTAATTTATTTTGTCACTACAAATCCATGTTTCTTACAACTTATGTCTTTGGTGAATATTAAACAATTTCCGCTCGGATTCCAAAATGTCTATGCTTTCAGCCTGGGACATTTTAGGGTTGGACGGAAAATTATAAGCACTTAATCGATGGTGATCATCATTTGAAAGATCTCATGTGTTTTTATTCGTAGCCTAGAACGCCTTGCGCAAAAGATCTGCACTCTATCGTGCTTGTGCCATGATCTAGTCTTTTCTAATGCTCACAACTCGCAGCGAAAGAGTCAAAACCGTAAAACCAAAACCGAAAGTCATATCGGCCCTTCTGTCAACAGAAGAGTCACTACCTCGAAAACCAACTATTAAAATGTGTATTCTATCGCATGCTTTTGTGCTCCCTCTAAATCGACTCAATCTCAGACTGCTTCCAGTCGGCAACAGCACCGCCTCCAACGAGACGGCCACCCTGCTTGCGCTTGACACGGCAAGACATACCAACGTTCTCATCAAAGATGAAGCGCCAGATGGCGTAGCACCAGCTCTCGTGGCGAGGCAGAGGGTCGTAGAATTCGTGGGCAATGTCTCGCACAGCGTGGAGGCGAGTCCAGGGAATGGCAGGGAAATCGTGGTGCTCATTGTGAAGACCGACGTTGTAGGTGAACCAGTTGAGAGGTCCGTAGTAAGAGAAGGTCTCGGGCACGGGGATCTTGTTCTCGGGGTCGCGAGCAGAGGGGGTGACGGTCTCGTAGACGTAGTGCTCGGCGATGAAGTGGCCAGCTAGAGGGTGCAGACTTCCGGCGAGGAAGGAAGAGAGCAGGAGGTAGAGCAGGGAGTTGACGGAGGCGTACTTGAGGAGGATAAGATCGAAGGTGACCTGGACAAGGATGTTGAGGGCGTGGATGCCAGTCAAGGGAATGCGGTAGATGGCCATGGGTCGCAGGGCGTAGAAGAAGATCTGGAAAGTGCAGAAGAAGGCCTTTCCGAGGATGGAGTCAAGGAAGACTGCCTCGAAAGCGGTAGGAAGATCGGTATCGAGGCCATCAACGCCGAGGGACTTGTGGTGAGTAAGATGGTAAGGCTAGAAGCACGATTAGCAAAGCCCCAGCATCCAATAATCTCCAGGATAACATACTCGGAACGAAGCGCTGTAGGGAATGCCGATGGGAAGGTTGGCAAAGATAGCGATCAAACGGTTGGCGCGAGCGCTCTTGAAAGCCAAGTTATGCGAGATCTCGTGAATAGCGAGAAACAGGTTCTGGTTGGCAGTCGCACCGAAGACGTAGGCGACAGCCCAGAACTTCCATGAGAAGAAGGACGTCGACTGGAGCATCCATGCGAGGAAGACCTGGAGAGATACAACGCCGAGGACGACCCATTTCGTGAGAGGTTCGGGACCACAGAGCTTGGTGATCTGTAGAAAGGCTGTTAGCAACAGATACTAAGAGAGAGGGAGATTGTAGTGGTACGAACCTCGGGATGGGCCTTGATGATGGCGAGACGACGAGTTCGATGAGGTTCCTCGGTATACGTCCAGAAGAAATCGTTTGTCTTGTCGGCAGCGTCCTGCGCAGGAGCTGGGGAAGGGCTATCGCCCTTTGCCCTCGAAGTGACAGTAGAGGAGTTTGTCGCCGGCATTTTTTTTTCTTTTCCTTCAACAAACAAGAAGATGAAAGAACGAAAAGAAACGAAGAGCGAAAGTGTGGGAAGCTTTAATTTTAAAAAAGGAAGCTCAACATTTGCCTCCCTATTTGTCCCTTGAACTTCTCGAATGCGGCGTGGAAAATCGCCCAGGGGAAATGCCAAATAGCTACGTGGACCCTAAGGCGGTGAAAATGTTAATTGGGAACTTTGGGCCAATGGGGGGCGCGGCGGGGGATGGATCAAATTCAGGGGACCCGAGACGAGTGTAGCAAAGCCCGTTTTTGAGGGGTTGAAAGGCGGGGCATTTTTGAAAGGCCATTCAGAGGGGCGAATTGTATGGCGTGGCAATGAGGTCTGGTCTGGTCTGGTCTTTTTGATACTGGCAGTATATTGGAAGCTCTGGTTCATCTACAGCTTCTATTTATCTTAGTCCGCATATGATTCTGCGATCTATCAAAACTTCAATGAAAAATGGCATCTTCAGATAATAGGGACACCTTGTCCTAAAATCTTTGAAAAGGGCGGGAGGGGAAATGGTTCGAGTGGTGCCATTCTGGACCGTCTGATCCCATTGATTAACATCAACACCATACGATTATTCGGTATTTGTTGGAATCCTCCTAGCTTCCTCTCCTTATTTGCTCTGCAAGATTTGCAATTCCGATAATCTGGTAGGGCTATCTTCTTATTAAGTGGATTCGAATGAATAGGATAAATGATATGAGACTCTTGGTTGTCAGTGCGAATACGAATACTGAAATGTTCACATCCAGAACCACTATAATGATCTTTGTATATTCAATCTGCACATATAAAAGGCCCTCTGGTCTGCTGGAAACCGTTCGCTTGATGCTTAATGATGTACCTTATCGTACCTAGAGGTGGTGATGCATACGAGCCTCTTAAAATTGGCAGATTACATATCAGGATGGATACTATCATATACTCCGTTGACTAACGGAGTCTCAAAATGAAAGCAATAATGGCACTCTGTATTTATTGACAGCCTCCAAATGTCTGATTCGATGAGCAATCAGCCATAGAGTCAAGGCTGAGACGGATGGGAAGTTCCATGTGACGCCAAGTCTCTGTGTTCTTGGCAGGAGGTCTGGTTGGTCTGAGTGTCGAGGAAGGTAAGGTTAAATTAAGACGCGGAGCCTCAACCTCAACCTCCACTTCCTCAACGTCGTCAGCTTCACTTCATTCATTCATCACGATGGAAAACAGCTCGAAATTTCTTATCAATTCGCACAAGCATCACCTGCGAAAAAATATGGCCTGTCTGCATATCTTGATCAAGAAACACTGCCAACTGCACATGCCTGACTGACCACCTGGGGTATCTACTCGTATATCTTCCTTCGAAGCTCCTCTACTCTCCAACCTGAATAAATCATTCCTTTCGCATGCATTTCATGTACTCATTAAAGACCGTTCGATGGGCAAGAAAACACGCCAGACACCGTGCCGGCCGCATACTGATCGATAATGCCTTGCACACTGGCATATGTGCCTACTGTCAGGAACACAATACCAATCGCGATCAAAATCCAGTTCAAGATGTTGCCAGCAAGATCGGCAATCTTGTTGTGATGTCGGCCGACCGCCTTATCAGCTTTGCGCATTCTGAAATAGGCAACGCCCCAGAAGATGAAGCCGAACCAACTATCGAACAGAGATGACATCACAGAAAGAACTAAGAGAATGTTAGCATCTGTCGGCACTGGCTTTTGTCTCGGGAACACTTACGAGAGTTGAAGAATGGGATGATCATGGCAATGATGAAAGCAAAAACCCAGGTCACGAGCAGAATACCACTCCATGATCCCCAGCCAACAAGAGTGTGACTGTTCAGATGCTTTGAGTTGCGGAAAGCACGGAAGAACACGAAACGAGCCGAAACGGAAGCGTACAGACAACCGAGGAAAATGATGGTGGGGATCATGAACGAGAACGCAACCTTCTTGTACAGGTCTTCCAGCGATCCAAAGGCCGGTGCTGTCACATACTGGTTGCCAGTGTAGTTGTATACGATGGCTCCAACAAGACTGAAAACGATGATTTCGGCGATTGTGCACGCCCAGAGTGCCTTGGGGAAGTCGCGAGGGTCTCTCATCTCAGCAATGAAACTTGGCAGGGTGATCTGGCCGATGAAGGTATAGCTGATATTGAGAAAGGCGGACATTCCGTTGACGAAGGTAGTTCCTTTGACCGGGATAGCGGTCACGAGAGGCTCTCCCAGCTTTGCCGGATCGTATCCAAATGGATGATCCTGAATACCAGCAAAAATGGCAGCAAGCAACACGGAAATGAAGGTGAAGAAGGCTGAGGCTGTTCCAAGCTTGGCCATCATATCGAAAGTCCTTGGCAGTGAGCACACCCAGCTGATGATGGCAACAACAGCTGAAAACATGACGGTTCGGCAGCCACCAATATCGTCCGATTCGGTCATGGTGTTGAGGTACTTGGCTCCGATCAGGACATGGAGACCCTGGATAAATGTGTTGTTGAGGATGAAGCAAACAGCAGTTGCCCACCAAGCCCACTTCTTACCCCAAAACAGCATTTGGCCAATATCGCAGACATCGCGCATCTCTGGGTGACGCAGGCAAAATTCCCAGAGGACGAGACTGGTGTAAAGAACGATGAGAGCAATAACGATCGTGAGGATGATACCGGGCACCAAACCGAGGACACTATAAGACCAAGGGAAACTCATAATAGCAAGGCAAATGTACTCGCTAAAGAGCAACCCAGCGGTCTTTTGCCATGAGCAAGTGCGGTATTGGATTGCCTCTCCTTGCTCTGCGGCCAATTGCTTATCGAGAATGGCAGCGCTGGATTCTTCTGAGTCGGAAAAATCACGTCTCACGAATTCGGGGAGATCAGCAATACGAGGACCGACAGTGACGCCTGCCCCACCAAATAGAGATGCCCATCGCGACGAGGGTGTTTGAACTTCAGATTGGCGACGCTCCGGGTCAGGACTTCGACTTCCGCTTCCTGAACCAACTGATCCTTTTTCGGCCATTTTGATCTGTCGAAACACAATGCAAGTGCTTGTTAAGACAGTTAAATGGTGTTGTATGTGGGGTTGAGATACCGATGTATCACCAAGACAACAATGATGATATCGCAATAAGATCAAAAGAAGAATAAGAGCCAGGCACAGAACACAAACGGGCAAGTGCTGGATAAAGGTTGCAGAAAAGAATGGGAACCAGCCTGCATTTAAAAGGTCTGAGGGAAATCTCTCTTCTCAGACATTATCCCTACATTCTACAACAGGTTACGATGCCAACGATCCCTTCCAAGTTACTGTTGGCCACACCCGCAAGGTTCAAGAGCCTGTTCCCTACCAGGGCGCGGAGGTTTAACTGCTAGACTGAAATTGGGAGTTGTTTAGTCGTCAGTCTCTTCAATTGCCCCCTCGGACATCCTCCTTATCACTCCTCTTTGGTCCTCTTTTCTAGCAAAGCTCGCGCTAAGATGACATTGACTCTCAAAGTGCAACGCAACACACCACTCATGGAGGATCAAACGTTCCACACACCTCGGAGTGCAGCCAAATGTCTACTAATGTTAGATAGGTGCAGACAAATAGCCGTCGTATATCCACACGGAACGGCGAACGGTGCCCCCACTCGGTCCACGCGATGTGCCGAACATCCGTACTAGGCCTGTCAATAACCCCGACGACCCAGACTGAAGCTGCACGTCAGCCAGTAAAGCCCAATTCGGTCACATCATCGTTTAAAACGCAAAACCTACCGGAGCCTCCGTCTGGTCGATCACTGATTTAAAACGTCTGCCTGGCAGGGGCTTGAGGTCCAAGCTATCCCCAGATTTCAGGAAACATGAGACTTGAACTTGCAAGCGAAGTCAAGCTGGGACGATGAAAATATTCAAAGAGTTACAGTGCTAGTCGAATAATTTTGTCCGTTCCACTGTTTATATTATCCCGAATCGAAATCTCAGTTTTCCGCATTGCCCCAAGGAATTCCAAGGATACAGACTGGGTCGGGTCTTAGCTTCTTAGCCCCGGGTCTGAGCTCTGAGATCTGATGACAAGAGAACGTAGTTTTTACGTACTTTGACTTCCAAGGAGCAAGGCCAATTGCAGTAGCTCGATCTGCAAGTTGTCTCTGTTGTTGGTCCTAGAAGATAAGCTCACGAGCTTCAGCTGAAGGATCGCACGCAATTCAAACAGAGACTGCGCAATAATCGACTATTGAACGAGGCGCTCGTCGGGTGGGTGATCATGCAGCTGCTGTCACTCATGATGAAAGCGAAGACATCTGATTCGGATCCAACAGTATGTAACTGAGGGACTGATCAGCGCTGTGATGCAAGCTCTTGCAGGATGCAGGGCTGGATGTTACCTCGGTCTCACTCTATCCTTTGAGTATCCTTTCTGCAACAACCTTATCTTCTGGTGTTAGACGGCTGGTCCCTAGAATTTGGACCCTGGATGTGTCGCCGTTGCCAAATGTTTGTCCCACTTGTTCACGGGGAGTTGATCAGGAATGATGTGATTTACTATCAAGAATGCGTGATCATTGAGTTTAATGAAGGCCGTAGCTTGGTGTTTCGTCCCGACTAGGCCAAGAGGACCCGAGAACTCAGAACATACACGCAGGTGGGTAACAGAAGAATTGTCCTCTAAGGCTTAAGCTTCGATAATAAAGTAGCCTAACTGCCAATCTAAGCTAGCATAAAGTAATCAAATTATTTCGTCTCTTATGCCTCTAGGGGCTAATTCTTCTGACACCCTGAGGACACGCCCATCATTGAAGGTAAGCGTGGTGCTACTCTTTCAACCCCTGTTGTCACATCATTGGATCCTTGGAAGACGACATCCAGGCTAGAACAAATAGCTTGCGGCTCATCGGGATGTTCTCGAATTGTCCGATCAGGCGATGGAGTGCAAATTCTTTTGTGTCATCGCCTGTTGTCCGTGACGGGGAGCTCGGGGAGTTTTGTCCTGCTGGCAAGAGCGCATGTCCGTGTGCTTGTGGGCCGTTTAAGCTTATTACTTGAGAAGAATGTCGCGAGCGTCCGTGATGTTATCTGATATCCACTTGCGACGAGGTTATTGCCAAGCTAGCGCCAAGGGCTGGGCGATCTCTGGGCGATCGAGTTTCCAACCAATTGAACAACACATTTTTCAACTTCATATCTTCACCAGATATCACATTTAATTCAGATTAATCTCAAGATTTCAATTCTTTATTTTTCAGGTTCTCTTAGTAGTAATTTAGTCCAGTACATTATACACCTAGAGTTATTCTCTGCTAAGCTCCAGTTAGTCTTTATAGTAATAGATAGAACGTACTATAGTTCATTCCTATGTAACTTTTGCAAGTCCACTACATTTACGTACTGACCCAGCGCATATCGCATACTATTATATATTTTATACCAGTGTAAAAAATACCATAGGTCAAAATAGCAAAAGGGTTCGGGCCCCGGACGGCCCTACATCCCTGTCGATCTATGGTTGCATTTTTATGTGTCGTCGGGTATTATTGTTGTCCAACTCTCCTTCGGGCGGTGCAGTTTGACCTGACTGGTTACCCCAGCGCCGTCTGCACCCCCTTCAATTGTCGTCGGTTTTTTTGTATTTTAAGTAGTCGTCGGGATTAGTCGTCGGGATTCGAAAGTGGGTTATCGTCGAGTTAGTCGTCGGTTATTGTTGTTGAGTCGATCCCCTTTAACCACCCGACGAGAACAGTTTGACCTGACGGGTTCCGCCCGCGCCCCTGCTCCCCCGTGGAGGGAAGGGTAGATCTGACAGTATATATATGATTGGCAGGTCGTAGCCCTCCTGGTGGGAGAAGTGGTGGTGGTGCGATGAGGCTCTTGGTGGTGGTGAGGAGGCATCGCGTAGGCCGGCGGGCGGGTGGCAGCTAGCAGCTGGTGGGCCGTCGGCGGCAGCATCTTGCACTGCACCAGCGTGAAGCCTTTCATTTTCCCCAAAACGCAGCGCCGTGATTATTCTTGAGTGTTTTGATGTTGTCGCGATATATCCCTGCCCTCAATTGATTCCCCTCAATGAGTTGAAGCCATCACCACCACAGCATATCATCACCACCAATACCCACCTAGCCGACACCACCAACGGGACACGACTTGCCGACAGAATACGAGATCATTTTCGTATCGAGCATGGAGGGAAGATGATAATTACATGCACTTGATACATACAATTATCTGTGAAGGCTGCACTAGCAAATGGATGTCTCTCAACGCGACGCGACTCTCCTCATACAACAACCGTACGAAGGAGATTCGCGTCTTGCATGGAAGTTGCACATCACAATTCCTGTGCAATATGCATAGCGCTTGCTATATCTATATGAATACGACATTACTTAATGTCCAAACACGATGTGCCATGCTGTATCCAGCTACCAAACGATTGAATCAATTGAGCCAAAAATTGATAATTGAGTTGAGTGTTATTGGAATGGAAAGGAGCAAGGTAAGTTTTTAGGGTTTGTGGAATGTATCTGAGTTAGTTCCATGGAGGCAAGGCAAGGCAAAATGTTCATGACTGAATCAAAGCATGGGCAAAGTGTGAGAAATTCGAAATGTTGCATGCAAAGACATGAGTATTGTGGCACTGGCACTAATACGCAGCATCTTTGGAAGTAGCCAAAGTAACGATAAAAATTTGTCGGGATGTCGGGATGTCGAGATGTCGAAATATCAGGAAGGAGTTCGGTCTGAATAACGAATATCGAAGAAATGCTGGATTTGAAGCGACGTGGGGTAGGTTGTGATGATGAAGGAGTAAGAAACTCGTGATACGACACGACGTGGAGACAAGTAAGAGTGGAGATGTTTGGCTGTGTTTTCCAGGTTGACGGATTTTAGTATATCCGTAGATGAGTCGAAGAGAAAGCGAGACTTAGCTAAGAGTATCATAAATATTAGGATAGTCTAACCTAAGCTTAGTACCAGCAAGTCTAGGTTATTTTGTCAATAGACTTCTATATCCTGGTTATTTTTCGGACCGCCTGATCCGTAGGCGAAAGTCACGATGTGCTAAAGCTCATGACAAAAAAACAAACCATACCAAATATGATTTATCATGAACCTTATTTCATTTATTTAGGATCCGTGATCCTCAGGGTCCTTTTTCCTTAATCTCGTGATGGGTCTAGAATACAATGTGTTGTCTTGCTGACGAGCAGACTTGCAGCTCTCAACGAGACTAGAAGGAAATGATGACCTGGTCATCGGTGCAACGTATTTAATATAGGGTTACCTATTGATGCTGTCATCGTTCCTGATCTTTCCTTGCTGCATGTAGGTACTGATCTGCTTTCTTGTTTGGAAGATGTGCTGCAGGCCTATCAAGTCGATGTGACGCTATGCATCAACCAACCCAGTTCATTCCCTTCGTCTCTGCTTGGTCGATCCAGTCCAAAATAGAAACAATAAACCTGTCTTTCTTATGATCTGAAACTTGGTTTACCGTGCATTAGCATTCTTTATTGTTGTTTCGTTCAGAGATAAGTGAAGAGCTCGACTCTTTCCGAGTGACACGTGCCAATCGTCACCCAGAAAGCTTCTCCCCCGCCAACTTGTTTTAGCGGCCGAGTGACGCTGCGGCTGGCCTGAGCTTCTGGGTGAAATGATGTGATGCCCTGTAAATGCGCTACAGTTTGCTACGCTGTTCTCTACCACGTGAAGATAGCGGACGATAAGCAAAAATTGGCAGCTACTTCGATTAGCCACATTGCATCGCCGTGTGCGCAAGTCACACTCAAAGATCCAGCAACAGCCGAGAACCACTGTGAGAGCTAGGTACGCTACGTACCGTGAATCTCAGACCAGTCAACCGCCAACTTTTGGGAACTGACCGTCTGTTGTCTTGTCGTGTCTTGTCAACCTCAACTTTACCCTGCTCGAGCTCTGTATCTTCCGTCCCGCCTGGACCCTCTCGCTAGTGAACCGGCCTTAAAATAATATCGCACGCACTTTCACAAGCCAGATCGAAACGAGCCTTATCGATGGGCAAAAACTCCCCTTGAGCAACTCCACACCACCGGGCGAGATCTTTTTAGCTGTCACGATATCCTCCGCTATCGCCTGACCGCACAACTGCTGAACGCAACGAAAACGATCCCGATACCCTCCTCGGCGCGGCCTACGCCTGCCATCTCTTCGCTCAGATGTGGTGGCTATTCAGGGCGCTTTTCAGCTCCATTTTCCTGCTCAGCATCGTCCTCTCGATTCCCGTCGCCTTCGATGTCGGCGGTCGCGACAGTGGGCTGGCTTACAGTCTAGCCCTCTTCCTCTTCTACTTTATATACTCCAGCCTTGAGCTTTTGACGCCCGAAAAGTCACGCTCGCGGTATTTCCTCTCTGGGTTCCTACGACTGTCGCAATGGATCATCATCCCTACCCTCCTCATCTGGGCACTGGGCCAGTTTGCTGTTGACGCTGGCAACACAAACTGGGTGGAGCGAACAGTGGGTGGTTTGTTCAACTCCAAGAGCACAAGCTGGAGGGAATGGATGTTTGGCAGAGATGGTCTGATTGAGACGGTCACGCTGGGTGGATGGGATAATGTGCTACGGTATTCGGGGCCCGTTTTCCAGCTTTTGGAGGGTTTCTGTACCTTGCTGGTTATCCAAGCCGCAGGACAACTTACCAGGTGGCTCGTCAACCGTGGGAGAAGTGATACTTGGCTGGTGAGTTTCTTCTTGAAAATTTTGAGTCTATCACATGCTAACAATTTCGCAGATTGTCCTTCTGGTTCTCTCCAGCTCCATCATGGCCAGTGCCGTTTACTTCCTCTGGAGAGTCGCACAATTCCCTCAAATTGGCAACCTCGATGCCACCCTTATCGGCATTGCAATGACAACTGCCGTGTTCCTGTGCGCCTTTGGTATCGGCAGTGGTCGCGGCAATCCTATCGAATCATCGCTCCTATTTGCTTACATCGTCCTCTGCATTTACCAAATCTTTACCGATTACCTACCGTCTGAGAATGCAGACCAAACAGAAGGCTTTGAGAACTCCGAATCTGACATTCCTCCTCTGCCACCCGTCATCATGGCATCTTACTCAACCTTCCTCCACATGCTGGGTTCATTACCCTACGCCGTCCACTCATCCTTGGCCCTGCTATATGCGGCCTTCCAAACCATCACACCCTCAGTCATCATCTCTTTAACCTACCGCTCATTGGTATTCTACTGCGCTACACGGATCATCCCTTCAATTCGAGAATCGGGTGCACGAGCTATGATGCAGGAGCCTGATTGGGAAGACGGAGAGACTGCCAGCAAACTTCTGGGATTCCTCAGTTGGTTCTCACCCTCAATCTTAATAGCTGTCTACACGAGTTTGCTCCTACAACATTTCACCACCAGTGACGGCCCTGATGGCTGGACACTGAGAGGTGGCGATCCCGAGGGCAGCAACTGGCAATGGGCTAACATCGGACTGACCATGGTATTGTACGGTGTTGAGCTCTACCTTGGCTCCGATGAGCACGACCACTGGAAGGTCGACTGAGAGTCACGCAACAAGATTACCCCAAACACGGATGCCGAAATATACCCTCGGCAGACACTACAGACACATGCAAGTGCATTCTCGAACCACAGCCGGTTATAGAAGACACTTTAGAAGGGGGGGACGCAACCTATTCCTTTTCTTCTTCATCTCTTCCCTTTTTATTTTCGAAACAACGCACATTTTTTCGCAGGCAGCATAAAGCAACTGGACTGGGCTGGGCTGGGAACAAGGCAAGTGGGCAAACGGATACCGCACAAGGCGTTGAGGAAAGGGCTGGGCAGTTTCTTTTTTTGGTTCTTTTTTGTCTTTTGTTTTTCCTGCTTTTTCTAGCAGCATGGCGATGGATGTTGATGATGTTGGCTTATTTATCCCACCTTTTTTTAAACGTTAGTTTGCGGTAATGAGGCAATCGCGACATTGCGTGAATTAATAACTATTTTGAACTGTTAAGATTGTGTTGTGCATGTGAATCTTGTGTATAGGTAGTGTCTTAAGCAGATACACAACAGATCCTGTGAACTTTATAATAACGTGATTCTATTGGTTTAGATTCTTGATCTCTCTCTGGTTCTTAATTGAACTTGATGAGGCTGGTTATGTTCATGTTGGACTGTTGTATTTACAAGTTGATTTGCCTGACTGCACTCTTGGTGTTTTGGAAACATTTTCCACCCAACGCCAACACAACGCAGAAGCCAACAAACAAAATCAAGTTTCCATCCAGAAGTATATTAAAGACTCAATACCGGCTTGAATTTATCTACTATGTGTATGATTTCGCTGTCTGCCACGATATGATGCAATCAGAAATGTGACAAATATCAGCTCCGCTACCCTAGACCCACATGTCGATCTTCAGTGATGGTCAAGTGTGATATCAACCGCAACTTTACTGAAACAACCCAACAGTTTCTAAACCGTACAATCAAGACATCCTTATAACAATGGCGGAAACATATACAACAAAGGGCTTACCGGAGCCGCCCTCCATCTCCGTCAAGACGATCCCCATGGCAGGCTTGCTCGTCGACGTCTACGGTCTCGAAGAGCTGCCTGCCAATGTCCCGGTCTCATGTCTCTGGCTTCTTCACCCTAGAACCAGAACGCGAGCAAGGATGCACGATATCGCCAAGCGTACTATCTCAGCCTACATGTCACACGCTGGTGAAAACCCCAAGCGGGGTCTCATCGCTTTGACCTTTGACATGCCCAACCATGGAACTCGACTTGTCAGTGAAGAAGCGAACCATGCTTGGGACAAGGGCAATGCGACTCATGCTATTGACATGTTTGGTATGGTCAAAGGTGGCGTGTCTGATATGAGAGGTCTGATGGATCTTGTTTCTGGATATTTGGGTCGTGAAGTTGACGCTCATGTTTGTTTGGGCTGGAGTTTGGGCGGGCATAGTGCTTGGCAAGCTTTCTTTGGAGAGAAGAGAATTGATGCGGCTGTGGTGATTATTGGATGTCCTGATTTCCAGAGTAAGTTTGAGCTGGAATCGAGGAAATGATCAAGCTAACAGGATGACAGGTCTTATGAGTGATCGTGCCGCGCAAGCGAATCTTGACTGCGGCGCTGACTTCATCGGAAGCAAATATTTCCCCAAGGATCTTATCGGAACCTGCTGTTCTCATGATCCCAAGACGTTGCTATTCGGTACTTCACCCATTTTATCTGGATCTCCATCAGATGCCGAGCAGTCTCGTCTACGAAATATCCTGGATGAGCGCATTCGCGGCAAGAAGTTGCTGCTCTGCTCAGGAGGCGATGATGCCCTAGTTCCATATGCAAATGCCAAGCCCTTCGTCACGATGCTTAAAGAGGCAGTGGGCGAGAAGGGTTGGTATCGTGATGGGGGCGTGGAACTTGATGACAGAGTTTACGAGGGTATTGGACATAGATTCAGTGCTGCTATGGTGGAGGATGCTGTGCGGTTCTTGGTGAATGCTGTCGAGAAGGGACCACGAGGGAAGAACCAAGTAAGAGAAGGAGAGAAAAGCGTTCTATAGAGGCATAACATAGAAATATAGATTGTTGATAGAATAGAAATCGTTAGGGTCGGATCGTCTTTGTGGTAAAGACTTGCCACCCGTTCTACTTCTCATCAGCTAAATCACTATCGTCAAAACCCTTAGGGAAATAACCCTGCCACACACCCCAAGGATTCCTCTTAGCTCTCTTACCAGCAAGTACCTCACCTATACCATGCGGATCATCTTTCCACTCCCCCAAAGCCAGCCCAACACCCTTCATCGCATCCTCCTTGTCCTGATCCTTCGACGCTGCTATCATCCCAGGTGGATCTATACCAATAAAGTTGACTCGCTCGAGGTCGAGTCCTATAGCTGAGCAATGCCCATCTACAAGCCGCTCCTTCTTAAAGCCGTGGCTGACGATGGTGATGTGTGTTGGCCATGTTTTGGAGCGAGAGTAGATTAGTGATCTGGAGAAGAGGATGTTGTGGTAGGAGTCTAGAGCGCGCTCTTCCAATAACACTGCTTTTCGAGATTCTTCATCCGGTAGTAGACCCCAGTAATCATTCGCAGCTGCGATGTTCTTGTACCCAGCTGCCTCAGAAATCTGTGTTTCTTTACGTGTTGCGGCTCTAACAATCTGGTCAGTATACCAGGAGAGTTAATGCAATGGTTGAAATACGTGCCCCGAAAATACTAGCCATGACTTTGAAAACTTTGCTGATTTTGGATCAAATCCATATGAAGTTTGGAAGCCAGTTTTATCATCTAAATGTTCTTGCCTGGCATGTTGATCTTCGGAGAGGGCTGCCACTCCAGCTTTGATATGCTCAACAAAAGTTGGAGTCTCGCCTCGTTGAAAGTCAGCTATGAGCCATTCATTTTCGTCTTGGCCACGTGTTGGGCCGCCGAGCCAAACTCCATGGCAGCAGACGATGATCAGGTGCGTGTAATCTGGGGATGCCATGGTGGTGCGGATGAAAGTGTTAAGTGGGCTAATGATGAAGTATAATATGTTGGAACGCCATGAGGGGATTCAGAAGCCGTGAGTTACGGTGAGGGTCTGATCATGTGATGTTTGAAGCCGGACACTTGGGCTGATTAAGATTAAGATTACAGCAGGTAAATTCATGCTTACATCAAAGAAGTTTCATGGTGATCAGGATGGGCAGTACCCTCAATTCTCCTATCGTACAGACTTATCCCATACCCTTTCTCCTCCCAAATCCTGACCCTCCCATCATTCGCTTTGTATAATACAGTTAAGTCTTAGGTATCCAAAACATTCCAACCATCTCATAAGTCGTTCGAGCCTCACAAAACTCTCCTACCGGCAGCCATATCGTCTTTAAGGGGGTCGGCACTGTCCTTTGCCGCTCTTGTCCTCCTTGCAGCTTCTCGAGTCGCCATCGCTCGCTCTTTCTCAGCCGCGGCAACCTCCTCAGTGAAACTCTCTCTTCTGTCTTTCCACGTCATAACGGGCTTTCCCTTCCTCTTAGAATTGGACTTGGCAGCCTCCTCATCGACCTTGAAAGGGGACTGGGTTGGTGCTTTAGGCTTTTTGGGGTACCCGAAGATTTGGGTATGGGTCTTGTATTTCATGTGCGGGATAGCTTCGTATCCTCTTAATTGGGTCATGGTTTCGCTGTGTTTTTTTTTGTGTTGGGAAACCTGAGTCTTCAAATCGTCGATACGAGCTACAAGCTTCGCAACTGGGCCTTCAGGATTAGGGTTCTTCTTCCTCCGATCTAGCTCCCTCAAATCTTTCATTAGAGCCTTGATGGTCTGTTCATAACTTCGTCGCTGGTTTGCATGGAACGCAACCTCTCTCTGAAGTAATCTCGTTACTTTGGGAACTGATTGCTTTCTGGGGCGGAGATATCCTCGCTCGCGTCTGTCGCTGAAGACCCGGCTTCGATGGGGCGATAGTTCAAAGTGTCGTCTTGCTTCTTTGAACTGACGTTGCTCAGCCTTTGTGAGCTTTCCCTCCCTGGCGAGCTTAGTATATCGATATAATTGAGAACGTCCAGGTCTTCTGGTACCTAGCTCCCTGGTTCGGCGAATACCCTTCAGCGACAATAGTTGTCGAATCAGATACAGACTTCCTGTCACAACGACAGGCCCGCCATTAGCCTTGTCACATGCCCAAGGCAGCGCGCTCGAAATTTCGGGCTCTCCGTCGTAAACTTGTTCGGGGGTTTGAAGAAAGGTTCTGGCGTGCTCGGTACCGTAGTTTGCGGGTGCTGGTTGGGGATCGTTGGGGCCTTGAGTAAACTCGACCATAGCAAAATTATCGTGGGGCTGGACGAGCTTTTCGATGATGGCTAGCAGAGGCTTATCCTTGCTGGCTGACACGCCCATAACCCAAGTCACTGGCTGCTCCGGAGTCCGTAAACGCTTGTTGACATGTTCGGCCAAGGTTTCAATGCCCAGCATGTTGTGAGCACCATCAACCAAAATATCTCGAGCTTCGACTCCAGAAGCAGGCGGATTTACACGAACTGTTTCTAATCGACCAGGTAGGAAGGGACCCGTTGCCAACAGCTTGTCAAAATTGACTTGTTGCAACGGAAACAGCTGACGAAAGGCCATGGCTGCACACAAAAGGTTCTGTACTTGGTAACTCTCAAGCTGCCATTTTGAATTGTCGAGGGACATGAGTAAAGGTTCGCCTTTCCATGTAAGAATAATATCTGTGCCTATTGATCGGGCGTGCTCTCGGAGAACATGTATGACAGAGGGGAGGTTAGTGTGGTCAACGATACAGGGGACACCTTTTTTCATGATTCCAGCTTTGACTTTGGCGATATTTTCGATGGTGTTGCCGAGGTATTCTTGGTGATCAAGACCGATCTTGGAAATGACAGTAACAGCCTTGTGCTTCATGACATTGGTCGCATCGGTGGCGCCGCCCATACCAACCTCGACAATACCGTAAGGAACGTGCATCTTGTTGAAAACCCGGAATGCCGTTGCCGTCTCGGCTTCGAATGGTGACAGGCCTTTTGGATCATCACCATGCTGTTTTGCCCAACCAGTGGCAATTCGGTCCCATTTCTCCTGAACATGCTGCATTTCCATCTCGTACATGCGTGGGTTCACATAAAGGCCGTTTATGGTGACTCCATTATGCTTCTCTGGAAAAGCGGGTGATGTGAAGCTTCCGTAACCGATACCAGCACCTTTGAACATGCCCGCGAGAAAGGTGCATATTGAGCCTTTGCCATTCGTTCCAGCAACATGGATACCCTTCCAATCTTGAATCTTGGGAACAACACGTTGGATACGATCCAGACCCAGTCGAATATCTCTGTAACCTTCTGTTCTCTTTCCTTTCAAGACACGGTTGATGCGGTTAAGAGCGAACTTGATTTCCTGACTGGAAGACATATTGAACGTTCAAGTGAGACGGCATCTCACCAGAGCCCGGCGCTAGGGTTCACTAATGCCGTTTGAGGCTCCTGAGACGCTGGTTGAAGCTATCCCAGGGCGAGGTGATGAAATTGGGTGATGATTGGAAGTTGCGGATTATCATCGACGTCAAGACATGAATGAGTCTTGACTCCGTAAGGCCATTAATTTTCACCGGGGGCAATTGATGTTGAAAGTAGTGGGGTATTTGGTCATTGAGCTCCAGCCACACGGTCCCGACTCCCGAATGCCGATGAGAGTGGTCTGATATGGCGCAGTCTGTGGCGGTGCAGATGATTTTCGAGCGATATCTCATGCTCGTGTTGATTGGCTGATCAAACACGACACACGTGAAGTCAACGCGCACGCGAAGCCGCTTTAGAGCCGCAATAGCTCTTGCGCTTCTAATTGGCTTTCCAGTTTTATTGCTCCCTCTGTCCCTTGACCCCCCGCAACGCAACCCCCTTCGCCCACTGCCCACTCCGTTCTTTCATCCTCTCCACTGGTTAATTACCCGCTTTCACGCTTCACGCCTTCGTCTGGCTTTATCAACTTTATTGCGTATCCAGGCAACGACATCATCGCCGTTATATCGAAGTGCATATTCCATCCATGAAAACCGTTTCGCAATCTTCGACATATTCTTTTTAAACATTTTGGATTATTATTCGGCTTTTTTTCCGTCGGTCCTGTCATTCGCTTTCAAAATTTCCAACCATGGGCCTCCCGTAAGCGCATCCTTGTTTTTTTATGACCCCATCCAGTACCTTCATTGTCATTGCGCCGACGTAGTGATGCCCCGGTCGATCGATCTCGTTGTCGTCGCTATCACCGTTGCTTCACTACATCAGCGCAACGGCTCGCTGCTGAACTTGCGACTGCGAATGCGCTTAGCCGTTATTTAATATCGCCCGCTTCGTCCTTTGCATACTCGTCGCAGTAGAAGGCCTCGTCCCGCTAAAATGTGCACTTGTTAACCCGTTATTGCAGATTATTTGTTGCCCCCGTCGAGTCAGATGTCGCCTCCAAGACTGCCGACAAGTGCAGTGCGACATCGCCACCCCGCTCTAGTATCCGTCGCACACGTATTGAACGCCGCGCCGCAGCCCTCCGACGCATTTCCCTCCGCGAGCGCCTCGCAGACGGTTCACTACAACAATCCAGTTCTTGGACCGACCGATCTGGCCAGATCGTACCATGGGTTGAAGCTGGGTTCCCGCCTGACACCGACCCTACGACAAGACCGTTGCGCGATGTGTTGAGAGACATGAATGCATCCGACGAGCCTAGAAGAGGTCGAATTGAAGAGCATATACACTCCTTGTTTAGAGATAACACCAGTGCATCTGTACCTGGTCAAAACCCATATGCTCCTCCAAGTTACCAGAGGTTTCACTGGCCGGGATCTGTGATGGTGAGTTTATGAATTTGATACTCCCGGGCATTAATTTCGAGTTGAAAATTGTGCTAACACTTAAACTAGACAAGGCCAGTGCCTCCCCGACCAGCTCCTGAGGACGACGAGGGTCCAAGGCTACCCCCGATTTCGTTGCAGATGTCTAACCTTTCGGCTGACGGCTTTCGTTCAACGGTAGTACCGCAACCGCGACTGCGCAGTCGGTACGTCGATGGGCTTGGTGACCGTGAAAGAAGCATCAGTGCCGAGCCATGGGAAACTCTTCTGTCTACCTTGACCCCTGATCCTCAGCCACCCAGCGCAGGGTCTTCATTTGCTTCGAACATTGCGTCTCAGAGCGCAGGCGTCATAGCTGGCAACTCTTTTCTTGCCCCTGACCTGACCCAGGATACAACAGTAGACCAAGCATGTGAGTCTGGCTGTGAAGGTTCTGAGACAGAGGAACACGATCATACTCAATCTGTATTGGATCGAATTCGACGGCGTCGAGAGGAGATGCGACGTGTTCGCGTACGGGTGCCCGATTTTAGCATTGATAGCCCTGTCGGGAGAAGGACTGCTCGAGACAGGGATGCAGTCACTTTTGAACCGAGATTCCGAAGATCCCCAGATGGCCCAGCGACCGATAACTTGAGACGTGCCAGATCGATTCGAGATCGCACAAATCGAGATGGTATTCTACGATCGCGTCAAGCCTGGGTGGGACATCTATCCGTAGGCAACTCGGATGACGAACAACCCTCAGAACGAACAAGACATAACCAAGAGAGCCCTGCAGCATCTGGAAGCACCACGCATGCTGGAGACGAAGATTGGATGAGCATGCAACATATCGTGCGAAGCCTGGCGCGACGCGAGGATATCCCTGATGAGTGGTGGGCTGGGGCTGGCCTCAGTCGAACGCTACCTGGTGATGGGACGGAATAGAAGGAACTGGCGCAGTCAATTTTTATTCGATCTTCAGCGGTACTTTGAAGAAATGGGCGCCTGTGTTACAGGACAGGCCCGAGGCGTTATACAGGAAAAGCGGAGCAGGATCGGAACTGATTACTTGTATTATAATTGTATGTTCGTTCATAGCTTGGCTCTACGTAGAGCACCAAGAAAATCTACCTAATGAGAGGCATGGTACACTACGCCGTGATCTTCGGATACTTGGGCGTGTAACCACGTGAATTGAATGATCGATCAGTGAGTGTGAGGGCTATCTGAGGTGGCCAGGCTTGAGATTATATGTAAACCGGGCCGTTTCGTTCTTAGGTGGCTTGAAGGGCCTTGTTTTCGGGACGGCTACGTGCTGTTTGAAGAGTCGTAAGTAAAGAATACGAGAACATAAGGTATCAGGCAAGATTATTTGATCTTTGATACGGCCCAACGGTCCAGCATGAGACCGGTGAAATCATCGAAGTCTATTATTCCCTTTGACCGGGATAAGTAAGGTTCTGTGAGTAAACACAACTTCAAGCACAACGGTACAATGCAGGTCAAGTATAGATATATCTTGATTGGTTCCACTTTGTGCTCCTCGGAGGTATCTTTGTCTTGAAGCCAAAAGTAGAGGGAACTTAACTTAACTACCTCCTCATGACTGATGCCATAAATCAATACATACCGCATTGTTGAATGTCTCAAACTTCATTCGTGAATGGAGGGCGTGAGGCCTCGTCATGCCAGCGTCACGTAATGCGCGCTTTGCACCGAAATGAGATGCAATTTCAGTTTATGGTTCAGCTCACATCAGAACCAAGAAAACGGAACCTCCGTGCACGATAGATCGTCGGGCTGAGATACGATAACGTCTCTGCAGCCCTTGTTCACAAGACGATGAACTTAACTCAACTTAGCAGGCAGGCAAGCCATTCATGGTAAAGTAGATCGGGAAAGCTTGGCGGCCTTGACCTTGCTCTTTTTGTATCCGGGATCAGGATGAGACGCATTAGTGGCTCCCAAGACTCGAGCAGGGGATTAGATTCTGAGAGTTGTTGGTTGTTCCGCTTACAGGTGAGAAAGCGATCTTTGACACAAGCAGTAATTGAGGCGTCGGAGGAGCAGGCTGAAAGAGTAACAACCCGGATGTCTTGAGACTTGTGTTCATGAGCCAAGTTGTTAGCAGATGAGTTGTACTTGAGGACATTCCTTTGGACTTGGCTAACGGTGAGGCGTTTCAGTCAGTGTGTCCATTGTTAGAATTACGGAACATGCCTTTGAGACTGCTTAAGGACTGTGTTACTTTGTTAAGGGAAGTAGCAGACGCATGTTACTAAAATCCTGGACTGTGTCTGAAAGCATCCATCCATGCGTCGTCGTCTTGTCTTGCATTGGATGATATTAGCAAGCATGAACCGTTTCAAAGAAGGATATGCCTTGCAAGTTAGGTATTCCAAAACAGCCTAATCAAAATTTTCTCCTAGTCCCGAGTTACAAAATCGAGATTGATATCGTCATCGAGGTATGTACATGAACTTTGATGGTGAAATAACCCATCACGCATGGATTGCTGTGATGTTGTTGCTGTTCAACTGTGAATGGATGACTGCACGCGAGAGCGAGCTAGTGGGGGATTAGCCCTGCAAGCAGCCTTGTAAGCGTGGGCAGCCAGGGCGTTGAGAAGCGCTGGGATTGGATTTGCAGGCGGCACGGGCCCTCCGAGCATCCATAATCCCCCGCCGTCAGCAGCCGAACCACGATGTACAGTACCGGTAGGTACCCATAACCCCAGGGCGTTGACATCCACTGGTTAGGTCAGGTTGCGAGACAAGAAACAACACACCTTGAGACTTGGTCGAGCTCGAGTCCCTCACAAGCGCGCATGATTGATTGGAGATCCGGTCCAAATTTCCGCCCAGTTGTTGCATGCAGCACAGCACACAGCACAGCGCAAGTGTGTGCGGTACAGCAGTGCACCTCTTCACCTTCACTTTTTTCTTTTTCTTCTTTTTTTTTCAACCCTTCCACTTTCCCTTCCCTTTTCCCCAGCAACACGCATCCATTAATTCGCTTGCTGTTCGCTTTGTCCCTCCTTTAACCCTGTTAGCGATCCCACGAAACGAAACGAACGGGCTCCCTCGCTCCCCTCTCAATCACCGCTGACGACGTCGACCCAGCTCTTTAGCGAGCCCGAATTGCACGCCCTACCTTGTCCCGGTTATCGACGACGACACAATCGGTCATATTCAGATTGCGAGAGCTCGATAGTCGAACTCGATTTCGTATGTAGAAACGAAGACCGCCCTGCGTCATTCCACTCCCTTGATTCGATCCTCGAAGGGAAATGACACCTTTGTCTGGGCCTAAACTTCGTCAATCCCCCGCCGCTTGCCTCTGCTATCCTCGAGGAAGCATAATTCAGCTGGTTACGAACGAAGTCGAGCATCGTTGAAGCTAGGGAGTTATTGAGATATGGTGCCGGAGCGGCAGTACCACGCCGCCAATGGCCGTCCCGTCATGGCCACCCGCGAGCGATCTATGCCTGGTACACCTTCACGGAAAGAGAAGATTCGGGAGAGCTCCGCCCTGCAAGATCCAGGTCTGAAGGACTATGTTCGTACTACCCTATGACTGGCGCCTGGTTCTTGAACGGTGAAGCGGCGCAAGACTTTTGCGAAAGTGATGCTAATGTTTTCCCTTTCTACTTATAGCGCTTAGGTGAATGTCTTGGAAAAGGCGCTTTTGGATCAGTGTACAAGGCTTTCAACTGGGGTAATGGCGAGGCGGTTGCGGTAAAGCAGATCAAGCTTGCAGATCTGCCCAAGAGTGAGTTGCGCATGATCGAGGTGGGTCGCCAACAAGCTATACATGTTCCCGACTGTGCGATTTGAAGCTAACATGTGTGGTTGCTGTTAGAGTGAAATCGATCTTCTCAAGAATCTTCATGTGAGATTGATAGCCCAGTGACATCGAATGCGGAAGCTAACGATACTAGCATGACAATATCGTCAAGTATATCGGTTTTGTGAAATCAGTTGACGCCCTCAACATCATTCTTGAGTACGAGTCCGAACTACCTTTGCAAGTTTTGGAACTAATGGACTTAGATACTGTGAAAATGGTTCCCTACACTCAATCTGCAAGGCATACGGCAAGTTCCCTGAGAACCTGGTCGGGGTTTATATGACGCAGGTTTTACAGGGACTACAATACCTTCACGACCAGGGTGTTATACACAGAGATATCAAAGGCGCCAACATTCTCACCACGAAGGATGGTACGGTGAAACTCGCGGATTTTGGAGTGTCAACTAGCACGCTTGCTGGCGGCCAAGATAAGGAGGCACAGGTTGTCGGCACGCCTTATTGGATGGCTCCCGAGATCATTCAACTTTCTGGAGCGAGTTCTGCATCTGATATCTGGAGTGTCGGTTGCACGGTTATCGAACTTCTTCAAGGCAAGCCACCATATCACAATTTGGCTGCGATGCCTGCCCTATTCGCAATTGTCAACGACGATCACCCTCCGCTGCCTGAAGGCATTTCCGCAGTGAGTACTCACTCTTCCGTTCCTTGGGTTTACAATTGCTGATCCCTCCAGGCTGCCCGTGATTTCTTAATGCAATGCTTCCAGAAAGACCCTAATCTCCGTGTAACTGCCCGAAAACTACTTCGCCATGCTTGGATCACAGGATGTCGCCGACAGGAAGCCCCTGTAGCAAGGAAACCAGCCAATTTCAATGATGCCGTAGAGGAAGTCAAGCAGTGGAACAAGGCTCTCAAATCTTCAGAGCCCAACCTTCGATCATCGATGGGCTCAGAGACTGGTCCTTCAACGAGATTCCATGGTGGAACTCCTGCCAAGGGTGGTTTATATGCAAAACTTCGAGCTGGCGCGGGAGCTTTCGGTAAGCCTGAATTAGCCGGTAGGTCATATCGTGATACTAGCTCTGTCTCAAGTCTAAGTTCTCATGGCACCGCAGACGACGACAACTGGGACGACGATTTTGCAACGGCTATTTCACCAAGTGCGCTACAGCTACCCCATCTCAAGCCGCAGGACAACTTTGGTGGTTTATTATCAAGTGATCGCCTAAAAGCATTCGCCTCAATAAACGATGGAAGGAACGAAAGTAATACTTACGACGACGACTTCGAGGGAGAGTTGATGACCATAAAAGGGTTAGGCCAATGGCAAGACAGCAGCGATCTCCAGGAACAGACGATCAGACCAACTCCTAGGAAGGCTACCAGAGTCCCGGATCCCGTGAAAGCACACACGCGAAACAAATCGAGTTCGAGCAAGGCCGTAGGTGGAGGCCGGACCAGATCACCTACGAAATCCAATCTCAATAATAAATTCGAGCTACCGTCAAGACCGGATCTTGCGTTTCGGGAGCACAGCGTGGAAGACTTCTCGGATCTCTTTGTGGATAGCGACAACGTTTTCACTCACAACCCGAACCAGGCTGTGAGAAGAGTAGGTTTATCGAGTCAAGATCTTGAACAAGGACTTACATGGTTACAGAACTCACGACAGAGCGATGCGCCACAGCTGTTTCACCCATCTGATCTTACATCGCTACCAAGATCAACACATAACCCTGACTCCGGTAGCATAAAGAAGAAGTCATTATCACGACCCTCAGTTCTCCCTGATGCGCCGATGCGACGGACACGGTCCTCGATAGAAATCCAGAAGTTCGCGGAAGATGACGACGAAGATTTTAGCGACGTTTTCGGACCAGAATCATCAATAGCGGAGAAAGAGGAGAGCGAGAAGGGGTCCGAGGATGGTGGTCTGATGCTCATGTCGCGCGTATCGAGCAGCTCTTGGCTAGGAGACGAAGAGGATGAATACGATCCATTTGCATCTATGGACCCAGGATGGGATGAGATGGACCTGGAAGCCAATATTGCCCGAGATCGACATGCCAGATTAGCAGAAAGAGTGGAGGATTTGGTGAGGTCTTTGAAGACGACAGAAGGCGACGATGCCCTGGCTGAGTTCTCAGAAGATTTGGTAGGTTTTTGTCTGATCATGCTGCAAGGAACAATACTAATATGGCGCAGCTTGCTTTACTTTGGGAAAACAACGAAGTCAAGAATCTAATCATCAGCGCTCACGGGCTGTTGCCTATCCTTGAGATTTTGGAGCCTTGTACTGTCAAGAGCAGACAATACATGATTCTACAACTTCTCAAGGTCGTTAACGCAGTAAGTTTCCCTACGTCGAACATACTCGCAGCTCGCTAACCCTACAGATTATTTTGGATGATGTAGAAATTCAGGAAAACTTGTGTTTCGTGGGCGGTATTCCTATTATTACCAAGTTTGCTGCACGACAGTACTCAGATGAGATTCGTCTTGAGGCAGCAGCTTTTGTTCGCCAGATGTATCAGACGTCGACATTGACATTGCAGATGTTTGTATCTGCAGGCGGTCTGAACGTTTTGGTCGAATTTCTCGACGAGGACTACGACGTTACTCGAGACCTTGTTCTTATTGGGGTCAACGGTATCTGGAATGTCTTTGAGCTTCAGGGGCCGACCCCTAAGAACGACTTTTGCCGAATCTTCTCACGAAGCAAGATTCTATACCCGTTGGCGCTCGTTCTTCACCGAGTCCTCGATGAAGAGGGTGAGGACGAGCTTGGAGAGCTCGTAGAAGGTCGAATCGTCAACATTTTCTACCTCTTCAGTCAAGCAGAAAACTACGTCAAGGAGGTCGTTGCAGATCGGCAAGTACTGAAGAGTGTACTGAAGGATCTCCGGCGCATGACGCCGATCCACCAGATCACTATGTTGAAGTTCATCAAGAATCTTTCCATGCTCTCGACGACAATCGAGTCACTGCACTCAGCCGATGCCATCGAGTTCCTGATCGATCTTCTTAGCTACAGTATGAAGAAGGGCCAGACACACTTCCGTGAAATTTCTAACCAGGTCCTCAACACATTATTTAACCTCTGCCGCCTCAGCAAAGAGCGACAAGAGGACGCAGCCGTGGGTGGCATTATCCCTTTACTACTCAGAATTATGCAGACCGACCGCCCACCGAAGGAGTTCGCTCTCCCCATACTCTGTGACATGGCACACTCGGGTTCCAAGGGTCGCAGATACTTATGGCAGAATAAGGGTCTCAACTTTTACGTATCATTACTCACAGATCAGTATTGGCAGGTCACCGCGCTTGATGCTATTCTAGTCTGGCTGCAGGAGGAGACCGCCAACGTAGAGTCTCATCTTGCGGATGGTGGCTTTACAAGGGCCATTGTCAGCTGCTTCAGTACCAACAGAGTCAATTCCTTTGACTCCAACCTGTTGGAACCGCTGCTGAAGTTGCTACGCCTTAGTCCTTCGGTAGCTGCGTCGCTAGCGAAGCCTGAAATGTTTGCCGGTATCGCGCAACGGCTTGGTCACAAGAAGCCAGTTGTCCGACTTAACCTTCTTAGGCTGGTCAGAACTATTATGGATGCTTGCGATCCTGGAATCGGTAGCGGTGACGGGACCAGATCTCTCAACAGTTCCCAAGTGCGGTCTCTCATGGCTGCTATTCAAACCCTGGCAGAGAAGGACACGGCTGTCCTTGTACGAAACCTTGCATCGGAGTTGGTTCGCTCAAATATTGATACAAGTGTGAGACCAAGCGAAGGTGCTGCCAGCGCTGTACCAAGCTCGTCATCTGGCAGACGAGCCGGATCCCGTCGCAACAACAGCTATACGCCTCCTAATTTGCAGACGTCTGTGTCGGCGGGTCCGCAAACACCAACACACAGAAACCGCGCCAGTCTTGCAAACAATGCTTACGTCGAAGTAGCAGCCAGTCCGCGCCGATCTGCCGCTGTTGAACGAGAACGAGAAGGAATGATTTATCGGCCAAGAAGTAGGGACGGGCCAACTGGCATTCCACGACGTATCAGCGGCGAGTTTGCTCCTGTCAAGAGTCGCCTACCTCGTACATCGCTGGTTACATCAAGCAGCTCCAGAGCAGCAGCCGGGATCAGCGCCAACGGCAACAGCCCTGCACACAGCTCTCGAAGCGACATCAGCCATGCTCGTAGCGACAGCAGCTTGAGCAATAAGGAGAACGTAGGCCGCGCGCCGGGCAGCCGAGACGGAATCGGCAGCAGGGATAGCAGTAGCAGCTTGGCATCTCCCGGGTTGTCAGGAGTGCCGGAGCGGGCGGGCATAATCAAGAGGAGGAGTCGGATGCCTGTAGAGCCGAAATGGCCATCATGAGGGAAACGAGTGGAATGCACGACATGATAGAGATGAGGATGTGGGGGTTTTATGTCATGATAGACAGACATGATGGGATAAAGACGCAAGGACTGCGATTACACGATGAACAAACACAAGACAAGACAAGATCAAAAACTATAAATGAAAGAACACGCTCACGCAGCAATTCACTTTGTCAATCACTCCTACAAGCATCCCGTCTTCTTTCCTCCCATAATACATACATACCATCATCACACAAACAATTACAGCAAAATAAGACATCATAATACCAAAAAGAAGCAAAAAGAGAATCTGGAGGGCATTTGGGATTGCTCCCGCCAGGGCTTGAACCTGAGACCTTCGCATCACTGAATATTCAGATTGAAGTATTAGTACGACGCTCTAACCAACTGAGCTACGGAAGCCGTCCAGATGTGTTTGTTGAAGAACAGCTCTCAAAATTGCGAACTTGAGCTGCCGGCCGTGAATGAGATGAGAAGCGAGAGTTTGGAGTATATGGGCAGTCCTGGTAGGCTCACTGTCGAGAATGGCGGGTGTACTTTGAGACTGAGTAGCTTGTTGGCGAAGAATTAGACTTGGTGGGAAAACGACAGGATGGCGGACAAAGCAAACAGGAGAACTTGATTGAACTTGATTGGCGCAATTCATGAATTACAAAGTCAACACATATACAGACAAGATGAACATTGGAGACATTAAGATCAAGAAATCACAGTGGACAAACAGATTTGGTGTGGCTTTCAAATTGTGATTGTGCCATTGTAAACTATCTATGAATCTGCCCATTCTCTTACCAGTCCCACAAGGTCCATAACACCTCGGGCGATGACCGGCATTGGAGAAAAGACAATAAGAATAACCGTAACGAATGCAATGAAAGCAAATGTCAAATTTGCCGAAACACTATTCCCGCAGGAACGCCGGCCGTAAAACCACATCAGGGGCTGGCTCACTACCTCGCAGAGGTTTTCAGTCCAGATTTGTTCCCCGGTGATGCTTCTCATCCTCATTGGTATAAAGATTCCTCATCAACCCCCCAAGTAAACCCATTCGTCCATCTAGGCTGACAAGATTATCCCCGGGCGATTCCCCCAATGTCATGACGAAGTAGAAAAGTCTGAAGGAGAGACTGTGAAGCGAATTATAAACTTCTGTAATAGTAAAGTTCGCAAAATAAAAAGGAAAACGTGGTCATCCACCCCCCATATGATAACAACAAGACTCCGAAAGTAATCAGAAAAAGACTAAACGACAACCATCAAAATGCAGTCCAGCCAGTCCGAGCAGTCATGTGTACAGAATGAAAAGTCCGAGCGCGTTAATCGTGACAGAGATAAGGATTTGAGCCGAAGCGTCACCTTTAAGAGGTAGAGTTCTTGGTGAACACTCGTCGGTGTGCCTTGCGCTGGCTGTCAGAATCCTGTGCCTTGGCAGCTCGCAGAGCGCCGTTCTTGAACACATCGGCGAAAGAGTTGCTCTCGCTCTCAACACTCTCGATACTGTCAACGCTGTTGCGTGTCTTCTGGCGGGAGCTGGGACGGTCGGAACCAATGGCACCCCAGCTTCCACTGGCAGATGTACGCGAGCTGGGGCATTCCATATCGCCTGCGAGGCTTCCGGATCCGCTGCGACCGGAGTCAGACTCGTTATCAGTAATAGGAGTCGACGATTCCTCGGCAGTCTCGGAAACGGGGCTCATACTGCCGCAGGAGCTACCAGTGCCCTTGCGGCGCTCAAGACCAGCACGGACAAGGTTGGAAACAGCAGAGCGACGAGTGCGAGCAGAGAAGTTCTTGCTTCCCTCATACTTGGCAGTAGGCTTTGCCTTAAGCTCGTCCAGAGACGGAGGGCCACGAGGTTGGCGAATGGGGTGCTCTCCGGCACGAGCTTGACCTGGTCCATATCCACCAGTCAAGGGGGTACCAGGGAAAGTGGAGGTCTTGGGGCCAGCAGACTTGGGAGCATCCGATGAAAGAGCAGCAGCAATAACGCTGTTAACGGGGGCAAGAGAATTGGCCTTCTTGTGTCCACGGCGGAAAGCGTTGGCCGAAGGTGGAGGCAGTGGGGCCACCTCGGTGGGAGACTCATAGCGCTTGGGAGGTGTGTTGCTGCGGAACGAGAAGGGCTGCGACTCGGCAGGAGGCGAAACCTGCACCGAGGGTGTGCCCTGGTTCTGTTGCTGCTGGAATCCTCCGAATCCGGGGGTAGAAGGCTGCTCGTTGTAAAGCGATGAGGCCTGAACCTGCTGGGGCTGGCTGTAGAAGTACTCCTGTGTCATGGGGTTGTAGCAGAGCTGCGCTTGTCGCTGAGCCTGTTGCTGTTGCTGAGCCTGTTGTTGCTGCTGCTGGCTGAGAAGAGCCTGAAGCTGAATCTGCTGCTGCATGTTTTGTAGTTGCTGCTGCTGCTCGAACAGAACGTGCTGCTGTTGCGCAAGCTGGGGGTTCTGTTGCACAAGCTGAGGGTTGCTGAGGCTGAGTTGCTGGAAGCGCTGAGCAGCAGCCTGGACAGTCATGAGTTGTTGTTGAAGGTGCTGCTGCTGCTGGGCTAGATACAGGTTGGTAGCCACGAGTTGGTTGTACAGGCCGGGGTCCTGTTCTTCCATGGAAAGCTCAGGAGGAGCCAAGATCTGATCAACAGTGTACTGCTGGCTTACCGCCGAGTTGTAGTTGTTTTGGGTACCGTACTGGGGGTAAGCCGTCTTAGGGGCATTGTAGGCCTTGTCCTGGCCCATGCCATAGGCATTTCCAGCCATGGAGTTCCGGGCGTACTGCTGCTGAGGACCGGTCGTGGGAGACTGAGGGCCGAACGAGGCAGCAGTAGCGGACTTGGGGGCCGTCCTAAGGCCAGCAAGAAGATGAGAGCGGCTGGTGCGCGGGGTAGGAACACCAGAATCCTTGTCCTTGGGTTGGCTGATGACATCAACCGCAAGAGGCTTGGGGTTTTGACTGCCACGTCGGGCAGCTAGGCCGCCGGTGGGCATGGCGAGGCCGTTGGGAGCAAAGTTGGAAGACATTTTGAGCGAGACCGCCTGTGTCTGTAGCTCAAAGCGGGAATCGTAAATCTAAGATTCGAAGAATAATGAAAGAGACAGAGAACTTGATACGACTAGCTCTTGCGTACAAGGAAGTAGTCGGTTGGATTAGAAAGTATGGTTTGCTGAAATGAAGCCGAACAAATTATGCGATGTGGGTATACCGATAAAATCGACAAAACGTTGGAGTCCAGTTGATTGTCGATACAGAACGTATGCCGATGAAGATGTTGCGTTGGGAAAGCCAAGATACGCAAATCCAAGAAGCTGCGAATGTCGAGAACCAAAGGAAAAGTCGAGAGAGAGACAGATGACAAGTTGTCAAAGATTAGAGAGTAGTCGGTGGAACAAACAGTTAATGGTGAATGAAGGGCGATGCAGAGTGCGATCGACGAAAATTCGTTGAGAAAGGTCAAAGGCAGCAGCTTCAGAAAGCTTTCAAGACTTCAGACCGTGGTCAGGTGACAAAACCTTAACCTCGTGAATGGTTTGATGTTGATTCACGCTCGAGTGATCAACACGAATTGTATGCGCGAGCACCAGCTGGCTTGTCTCTCCGAGACAATTTTAGTGAGACAGCGTCCTCCAAACGGTGCCTAGCCAGATGTGAATGGTCCAGGTATTACCTTCTATCGTAGCCTCCTCTTGAATTTTTTTTTGTTGAAATTTGATTCTTTTTTCGATTATTCTGTGAGTGGAAAATCTGCTTCGCAGTCTTGGGTTTGATGATGACGGAATGTCGAGGTTGATTAAGCTGTTTGGTGGTGGTATATCCGCAGACCGAAGGCGGAATAGGCGACAAGGCAAGAATCGACGAAAGAATAATACAGAGGATTAAAATTGGTTTTCAGGTATCACCGGTGGATGCGCCTTCCAGAAACCTCAAAAGATTTGATTGATGATTGTTCCTTCACAAATTTCCGATTGTCGTGCGTGGGCTTTTTTTGTGGTGCGAAAGCGGGCAAGCGGGTTGGGCGGGCGAGAGCGAATGCGTATTGATGGAGAAAAAAAAGTGACTTGACTTTTCTGGCTGGTTTCGCAGACGCGGGCGGGGAAGGAGATTCTCGAGGAATAGCTTTTGCAGATGCGAGATGCGAGGCGAGGCGGTGCAACCGAAGGCGACGCAGGAAAGAGAAGGAGGAGAGGATGGAAGAGAGGAAGCGGAAGAGGAGAGAGATGAAAGAAGGAAGGGCGCAAATAGTGGGCGAAGGGGAGGAAGGAGGAAGAAAAAAGGAAGTGGTGGAGTTTAAGTCTAGAAGAGAGGACGGAAGGTAGGAGTGGAGGGATGAAGGTGGAAGGCGCGAGCGAGTGTCAAATGGAGAGCACGAGCGAGCAGGAGCAGGACTAGGAGTGGGAACTGGAAAGGAAATGTGGGAACGGCTTGGCGGGCGGGTGTGCTGGGGAAAATCAGACAGGGCAGGGCAGGTAGCGCAGTGACTACCCAGTGGAGGCTAAGGCTAGCATTAGCAGGCACCGCACCTGCCTGCACCCTCAATGAAGGAAGGAACGGAGGCGATGGATGCGATTGCTCTCTCTACCGGTCCCGTACTGTAGAGTGACTCGTCTATGCCTGCTATCATACAGTGACTGTTCGGCTGCGCTTACTGTAGCCAGGCCTGTTCGGTACCTCCCACATCCCACCGCCTTAACGTTCGTTTCAAAGACGCCGATTCAGAGCTTCTGAATGGGCAGACAACAGACAGTGCATCACAGCAGATTAGGGGCTATCTTGGCCAGTGAAAATGCGTGCCAGCCTTTTGGAGCCTTATTTTAGATTCAGTCCAATACCGGTGAGGTGCCTCATTCCCATTCCCCCCTCCCCCCATCGCATATAACTGTGAAAGCAATATAGCCAGGAAACGCCCGGTAAGTAAGGATCCAGCTGGACGGATTGGAATGAGGAAACCGACAGGGCTGCCAGAGGTATCTGGTATGGGCACGTCCACTCGTGTGGTCAACGCGCTGTTAAGAAGCCGGGTTCTCACTAAAACGGGCAAGGGGTTTTTTGGTTTTTTGGGCTGTACCGGTACCGACAGTGCCTGAACACAGTACGAGATCGAGCTAACTTTGATCACCTCATTTATGCCTGGGGAACATGGATTTCTTTGATGGACCTTCGGCTGCTGTCAATCCTTGTGTTTTACGGGCACTGACTCACCAGAGAATTAATTGATGACGAACTTGACCCCGTTAAAACATTCGCTTACAAGATACGAGCAAGGAAATACATGTTAGGGTACGGTACGGTTACGATAAGCAAAAGAAGAAAAAGAGATCGAGTACGCGCACACGCACACGCACAAAGAAAAAAGGAGACGAGTTCATTTGAATACAATACGAGGTTAGGTTAACGAAGCATTCGCTGAAGAAAGGCAGTTGGAGGCGAAATCTCCTCTGTATGCGCCGGTGGCCAATAGTGTCTCGAAATATCACCTGAAGATACTAACTTGGGTCGCGCAGTAGTCTCTGACCAGATAGCGCGTGACAGTCCAGTGAGGAGCAGAGAAGGACCTCCTTTCAGTGGGTAGCAGAATGGCCAACTCACCAACTCACTGATCTATTTTGTGGGTGACAGAAAGCTCGACTCTGTTAGGACAGAAGACGAAATAGTTTGGTCGGTTTACGGGCTGTCGAACCGTCTCTCCGATTATCTGTTTCCTACGCCCTCAGCTCGGGGTCTCTTGATTTATTTCACCCCCAAGCTAAGGGAAAAAAAGACGCCCCCTGGAGCTTACATGCAAATGCAAGTGACAAGGGGTCCTTCGATGGGCTCACCATCTCCAATCAGCGACGCTTGCGGGCGCCGCGACCGACATGAGGCAGCCCTCCAAGGGGTAGAAACCAGGGGGGCACAGTCTCGAGGCGGTGTTTTGGCGTCTGATGCCGCCAATCATACGAGGTCATTCAGGGGATTGAAGCGTCGGATGTGATGGGAACATGGATCCTTGCCGCTTTTGTAACGGCCTGATCGGCGTTCTTTTTTCTTTGGTGAGTTGAGTGAGTTTCTTTGTGATGTGCTGTGCTGTGCCTCTTTTTTTTTTCCTTTGTTGTTGGTTCATTATTTTTCTTCAATGTGTTGTGTTGCTATATCGAGTTGTTGTTGATCAAAGAGAGCTTGACACGTTGATCTGTAGGATTCGATGTAAGGCAAGGTCTAAGCTTGACTCCATAAACGAAACAACTGTAATGGTAGCGATTCTAGCGAGACATCGGAGATGACAACAGCCACCAGCATCGCATTCTGTATTTTAATGGATATTTTGCAAGTGATTGAAGGAATGAACCGAAGATTATCAATTGTCAGCAGAGCCAAGGATTGAATGTCAGTCGCAATTAACTGATCCCAGTTTGGGCGACGATAGTTGCGTTGCGGCCCTGCTTACTTGGCCTGTCAGTTCAATGTCAAAATTCGAACCCTGTCACGGATCGCCCGCTGTGGGCTATGTCCATGCAAAGCATGTCTTGCTTGCTTCTTGTCGTCATGGCCGAAAACTCACTCTCAATCTGTTACGCTGTTCTTTGACGCTGTCCTCAATATTTTGCCCAGACCAGACTCCGAGCCCTGTGTTCATCCACTTCCATATAAATATAAATCGGGGTCACCGCTAGCTTTGCCGTTAATGGATGTGGTTCTTTTCAGCTACACAAGACGGTTATTGGCAATAGTTGGCGAGTATACAGGGACCTAGGATTGGAGGGGCTTTGTAGTTCCATCCCATCTATTCTAGCAGTCAGGCACAGGCTTGTAGCATAATATTTTCTCCTTGTTTGAACTTGAACTTCCGTCTCGGCCATCGGCAAGCCCAGGTTCTTTCATGCTCTTTCTTTCATTAAATCCTTGTCGGGACTGCTCGATTCGTATTTTCCCCACGTCGAATGTTTCATCGTCGCGGGCCTCCTTGTCCGTTTTTTTCCCAATTCAGTTTTTTCCTTGCCCTGCCCGATTATCAAGACTGGGAGCATGAAGACCCTTGTCTTGTCTGGGTCTGGCTAACGCAACGCGACACGTGCCGAAAAGAAAGTGACGCGCTTCCTCGGTCGGTCTTTATTCTTATCTAACTGCCTAGAATAGACCAATCTTCAACAGACGACGTGTTCTTTTAGTTCGGTGGCTTATGATTATTTCTTTATTCTCCATTATTTTCTCCTGGCTACTGCAGCTTGTCTTGTCTAGAATGAAGAAAAGACGTGGCGTAGCTTTTTGGAATGAGATGAGCTTTGATCTCTGGACCCTTGTAATTATCGCAGTCTAAGAAACGAAACACTACTGTAGGTAGTATCTAGTAGTAGAGCTACCGTGGCCACCAAATCAAAGTACACCTTGAACAAGCGAGGGTCATCCTGTCCTGTCCTGCAACCGTACATTAAACGCAGGTACATGCATGCGACCACACACAAAGAAAAATAAACTCTCTATTTTCTTACCCTAATTGATAACCATAATCCATCGTGTTCGTCTCATCTTAGAACAGGAGCAAGACCCAAAGAGTGCACTAAGCTTGGGTCTTATTATAAGTTACCCGCTCCGGAGCGTGACACTAGCTATGTTTTAATATCAGAGACATGTCTTAGGTCCCCCTCGTTTTACTTGGCGAGAGTATGTATGTGTATGTGCACGGGAAAGCAAGCACAAGGAAGCTCTCGTCAATGGAATGACTGTTGGTCCTTGATCTTGTTGTGTCAGAGGCACCATCAATGTCTCTTTGTGGCACGTAAGTTCAATAATCAAGCACACACAGTATACCTCTTGTATGTAGATCTTGATTGTCTGTCTACTCCTTAGTGGTGCATACCCTGAAACTGTAGCTACAAGCTTGGCTCTCGGACCTCTTGCGGTGAAGACTTTCCCGCGTCTAACGCAACCAATATCATGACATATCAGCCGCCTCTTACGCGCCGCAAAAGGTGACAATACCACTGTGCGGTCGCTTGCATATTCGCAACCATCATCATGATTGCATGGCGCTTATGAAAAGAGTTCTGTTTGCTACTTTTCTATTAGCGCTATGCGAGCTGCGTGCAACCGAATTGTCTAGAGTTGATCTTGTGATTCGCTTGTCTTAGATTTGCAGCCGCCAGCGCGGTTACGCCCGAGTCGTGAATGGGATGGCGACAAGCTATCAACAAACAAGTGACTTCGACCATTGAACTAACCGATAATCGAGATTTGAACTAGGTATACTTCCAAGGTGTTAATTACGGAACTGAATGTTTGTGTTATTGCTTATGCGCTTGAGTTGGTTTCATTGAAGTTACCCTATATCCACACAGCTCATCAGGTTGAAAACATCACACACAGACTTTTGCCATCGAGGACCTGTCTGACTGACCTACGAGTCTTCGGTGTAAATAGTATATGCGTCATTCAATTCAGGGTTTCTATGTATTTTCCCATTGTGGCGAGATATGGCCTGCAGAGAGTTGTCAAAGCTATGCCAGAGTCCATTCGTAACCCCGCGCCAGTTTTAACCATGCGCCAAAAAGTTCCTCATCACCAACAACTCAACATTTACTGTCAAGAGCAAAAATACGAACCAGAGGGCATTGGGATTGCTCCCGCCAGGGCTTGAACCTGAGACCTTCGCATCACCGGATACTCGGATTGAAGTATTAGTACGACGCTCTAACCAACTGAGCTACGGAAGCCAACTGATTCGATGACTCAGCGGATACCGGAAGGGCTCCAAGAAGGAGGCTCAGTCTCGGTTGCTGTGAATAGGCGAAACCTGAAACTCTTGATGGGACCATAGATGTCCATCTCGTCTGGTTTCTCACCGTAATTTGTCCGTGGTTTCTGAGAAGAAACATTATGAAGCGGGATCAAAGCGTGAGTTTGTGATCCAGACTACACTGCCTCTCCGAGGTCATAGTTGCGGCAAACCTTGTGGAAGATAGACATGAAACCAAACATGAACAACACTGGCAATGATATACAACGCTAGTGAAGTACTGTTCAACGGCATTGTACCCGTAACTTAGAGTTTGCGCCGGACGGTTTGACAAATCTTTGACCAGACTCTCGGTTCTACTGGAATGAAACGAGTCATGGCCGTGACTACTGTATCATGGAGTGACGAAACACCCGACGTCACTCGAGTCTAGTATGGTGATAATGGATCGAGACTTTCTTAGCTCTTAACCATAATCTGAGACGTTCTCAGAAGGCGCCTCTGGCCGGAAATGTTAGTTCGAGCACTTTGAGTTCAGCTATATGCGGTTGAGTCGTTGATGGAAGCCGACTTCAAGCCTATCAGACGATGGTTCAAGTCTAGAACGTAAGTATGGAGACCGAGGAAAGAACTTTTGAAGCACCGTTAAATCTGATTACTATTTGACAAGTTTACTATGGGCTTGACAACAGAAGCCGGGCACGTATAACTCAACAAGTTTGCCGGCACTACGAGAATCTCGAACGATACATCACCAAGCGTCAATCTCATGACAGTAGCGTAGCATTCTCTCATTGAAAGGATCTTGAGGACAACGGCAGATGTTACCGTGTGCATCGAATACACCCTCATCGCATATTTTCTTTGCAAAGATCGCAGACTTGGTAGGAATGCCCTTAGCACAAGCAGGGTGTTGGAAGAATTGGCCGCCGTGAGCATAAGAGGCGAAACAGTTTGGTATTCAAATGGTAGTTTAGATTAGTACTCAGCCTACTTCTTTGATAACCTAAGCCTTAGGGGACATTTGTTCTGCTACCTACCTGGGAATATAATAGCCAAGTATTCCGACATAGGAGAGGAAGATTGGGATGCACCCAACTCTTTCAGAAGAAGATCTCGGTATGTAGCATCGGGACATACAACTTGTTCACTCCAGGTGTTATCCAGCATGGCCTATTTGTTGAGTTGCAGGGGTGATGATGGACACAAAGGATACCATATAGCGAAGCAAGAGCATCCTAGAAAGACCACTTAGTCACCGAAGGTGTATAAATGCTGGTTCTTGTCTCTATAACACATCACTAGTATTGATTGTGTTTCATCGTCGAGGAGCTATAATGAGTCCGTGATCTCCTCAGCTATACCATCGAACCCAGAATCAGATGGACAGAGACTGTAGTAGATAGCTCAGGGATGCCTGGACAGTAGCATGTAGTACAGTCATGATTGCAGGATCAGACGTCAACTCGTCACTAACAAGTACTTGGTGACAAGTGTCCTCCTTGTCTTCAAGAAATAGCACACTAGACGAAAGAGTCACCAGCAACTGCGTCCTTCAGCAATATGGGACTTCATTGTGTTTTGAACACCTCGAAGATAGGATATTTGAATGGTTTGGAAGTGCACAAGCGCGGCGGCTATGTAGTTATCACCCGACTGTGCACCGCTGAATCTAAACATTCGCTGTACAAGCCAGCGACAGCATTCGGTTCCGTTAGCATCACTTCACTCGGTGAGCAAGATCGCTCGCTATGAGATAGCTTCAACATGTAGTCATGAGTCTCACGAGACTCATACAAAGCACCGACCGATGACGTTTCCAGTTACCACTTGTTCTACCAAAGGGACCAGCAGCTTATTGTAGCTTCAAGGTGTCAAAACCTCACCTTGTCGTCTATGATAGTCCAGACAAGAGCTCTGTTTCTTTAGTTGCTTCGATACGTTGCAGATATTAAGAACCACAGACCTAGCAGCGTATGAAGTACCAACGTCAAACACTGTACCCGACAATTCCAGCCGATGTACCTGTCCATCAGTTCTTTGTACCTGTTCATCCCCACGTGGTTTGACATAACTCCTGATGAAGTCACATCTTAACCTCCCCAGCCCTAGCAATGTAACACCAAACGCAAAAAATCAATGGCCTCAACGCAATACAACACACCACACATACTTCCAGAAGACACTAAACCAATAAAGACCTATTTGTAATCAAGGAAATAAGAGTAAAGCAGGTATGTGGCATGCAAACTGCAAGTGACATGCATCCTTGCAGATATCTATACAAACTCTTCAGATGGTATTGGCCAAGACACAGAGAAGCCAATGGTAATCAACCCATTAAATCTATTGGATCGGGCAGACTATGAGTTAGATGTGTCTCAAAGAGGCATCATCTTTCGAAAAACCTTCCTGAAGCCATCTTCAACTGCAGAAAGCCATGATATTGTTTTAACACACTGAATTCCAGGAATGCATGGAACGCATGAAACACGTCATGCATATATTGAACCAAAGTCCCTTGGGGTCGAGTATAATGCGGCCCGTTATGCTTTCTCCTTCACAGAACTGCATGGCCTTGTAACAGGCCTTGTTATCTCCTCACAGGCTAGGATCTCAAGTGTTTTCGTCCGATCCTTATTTCCTGTTCCTACCTAGTCACGCATGACAACTCATGCCGTTTCAACATGCACTATCAGCCCTACACTCTTTCTCATCATGAGCACATGCCTCTTCTTTCCCCTCTCCGTGATCACCCGCTCACCGCACAAATTCTCACGTAAGATCTTTAAATTCCGTTCCCACTGTCCTACTCGAGAAAGAGCAAGTTTGACCTGCTCTGTCCTTGACCCTTGGGGATGCGGAGTATCATAGGGCCAAGAGAACTCGGCTCACATCGCCGATCATGGAGGCTGGTAAGCATGTGTGTACGGCTAATGGACCAGATTCGGTCAAAGATGTATAAGTCGTTGGTCGACATGTAGGTCTCTAGACCTGCATAGGTTTGATGACGCGCGAGTTCAGGTTCGACCCACCCTCTGCATTGCTGTGTAAACTTCATTTCACATTTCAGGCTTTGAGAGGGATCTCCAGGATTCCTTCTGAATATGGAGAGTGCGTCGGACTTTGGGCATATTTCTTGTATAATGTCCGAGGCTTAGTCCTACGATAAGCACTTGCAAGGTATGGGCTTTACCTGGCTCCTCTGTAAGGCTGACGAGAGCTGAGTGATGAGAGCTTCATGACTAGAAACTCGTGATAACTCTGAGGTGGATTGAATATTACATGTAATCGAAATGTGTCAGTGACGTGACCAATATAGTCCGATTGGAAGGAAGCTGTGTGGTGATTGTTGGTCGTTGAGAAACAGATATTACTATGTATGTAAGAATGCAGCGAGCGAATCAATGTGGGGCTGAGACTTGCTGTCAAAGTATTATACTTGATGGGAGAGAATTATACTGAATTGTGAAACGTAACAGGGTAGATACAGATATAGTGAGAAAGTTGGTCATAATATCATCATAGGCCAAAATCTAGATATCAACAAGAGAAATTGAGGGAACACAGACGTTAACCCTTAGCCTAAGCGAACAAAAGTAGACAACTCCTTGAGGAGCAAAGTGTACTGCAAGAAAGAGAAAGCCAACCCAGAAGAACAAACACAATGAGATAATGCACTGCCTCCAAAACCTGAAGGCCCACATGCCGTTAAAGTAAGACGAGAAAATTTTGCCCAGAAGCGCAGTTGTTGCACCACATCCACCTCTAACATGAAGTCGTAAACGGTCGTTACACATGGATTCCTATGCCCGACCATAGATGCCAATCAAATACGGTCAGGTGAGTTAACTGACAGTAGCACACCATGGTCGTTCCGAAACTTGCACCCGTCATCGCATTTCCTCCGGTCGAACTGTGGCCCCATAGAAACCGCCGCCGTGGTTCCCGCCGGAGGCCGCACAGGCAAGGCAGACTCCGCCGCCGTAGACACGCGTATGTCTTGTCCAGCCGGCCCCTTCGGAATCCAGAACACCAATAATCTCTCCCTGGACGCCGATCTCCGCTGTTCCTGCATTGGGTGGGGCTGGTGGTAGCAATGGGCTTGTAGGTGGGTAGGAGCTGGGCGAGAAGGTAAGATCAGCAGCATCTGATATGCCTTGCGAAGACTGAGGAATGGGAACTCCAATGGGAAGAGTCTTGTTGTATGAGCGCCGGCGAGTGACTGAGGCTGCTCCTGAGCTGGGGGGAAGGACTTCGTTGGCGGTTGAAGACATGTAATCAGGGTTTGGCTGACGGATGAAACTATCATCTCCTGGCCGGGGACGGTCCTCAAAAGTAAAGACAGCAGTGCTCAACTCAGGAGGTGTCAGAGGTGGTGCTGGAGGTGGTCGCGATATGATGTGTTTGGACATGGCATTGTCCATACTTTGCCAGTTGGGGTTGATGGCCAATTTCTTCTCCACTGTGCTGACCTGTAAGCCACTTTCCACATCGATTTCCTCCTGATGCGCAGGCGGCGTGATGTCCTTCTCATTCATTGTCCAGATAGGTCGCGACTGCAAAAGTCGAGGCTGAGAGAAAGATGAGATAGTAGATCTAGCAGGGTGGGTGTGTTGGTCCAAGCCTCGCATATGTCGCAACCATAGGTACAGCTTTAGAACGCAAAACCGAGCGATTACAACGACAGCAAAGATTGCGAGGCCAGCTTGAAGAGTCTGGAAAGAGGGAGCCAACGGCTTCAAGTAGTTGCTGGTAGGAGATGTCGTCGAGGTGGTGTTAGGTGTAAGTTGTGTTACACCTTGATTAGGAACGGGCATGGTGCGCCGTTTAAGTTAGTGATTGATTGATATATTCGCGGAAACTTAATTTTGGCGCCGTCGGCGACTTGGCGGGGACCCTCCAAGGTCACTCTACTTCTGCGGTCAGACGGTGACTTTCTGGGGGGATGCTTGCCAGTTGCGTTGACAATTGACAATCCTCGTCTGGCTTGGTAGGGCGGAGTCAAACAGTGTCGACAAGAAGGCCGGGCTGGGCTAACAGACAGGGTTGTTTGGTGGCCTCGGATTCGATTGACTCAAGACTGTTCTTCAAACACCGCGGTTAAGGGCGCTTGCTCAGTAAGACGAAACGAGTTTCGTTTGATGACAAGCGACTCGTAAGTAAGCTTTGTGCGCCTCAAGACGTCTTGGTGGTGGCTTGTATCAGATAGCTGGCTGATAGATGATCTTGTCGATATGCAGATCGCGAAGGGTTGTCCACCACAAGTCTCGTGCGAAATGTTCACTGGAGCCGGTAGAGCCGACTTACATCAGAAGAGTCTTGTGATCTTCCAATAATACGAAAAAGGCAGGCAGAGCGACCTATCTTGGATCGCCAATAGGGTATTCGAATTCGTGGCAGAGCAGATAAAGTGCAACTTGAGGCTTGTTATTGGTGACGATTATAAGATAAACGAAATAAATAGAACTCGAATCGAATGCAATACTTCTATCTGAATAAGTTATTTGGTCGGGGACACAGAGTCTTATATGACAGTTGCTCATGAACTGATGGGATGGAAGCGGCCCAAGATGATCAAAGCATCAAGCCAAACTAAGCACATCACTTGATGACAATCGGCCCAAGTACTGGAGGATAGTGCGACACACCCTTCAGCGACACCCCACTCTGAAGAGTATGGGCTAGGGATAATAGGAAAGTGGGCATGGATTCCCTCTGCAAAGGAGCGGAAAGAATCCTTCAGACAGCCTCTTCCAAAAGGACTACTAATCGAGTCTAGCTGTGGCTTCGGCCCCGGGACGTGGGTACGACATTGACGACGTTTGACTTGTAGGGGTGGCTGTTGTAAGTGGAGTCTTGGGTTCTAGAGTGATGCTAAGATTTGACAAGGTCGAAGAAGAGGTATAGCTTCGGTCAGGGTAGCCTAGGCTCTTTCAGCAGTCATCACTGATGAATTCTCACCAAGAGTAACCAGTATGAGAGGGTGTTTGTTGATTACTCGATGCAATGACATTGAATTGAGAAGTGGTTGTGTTTCAGAGCATGATTCAGTAACAGGGAATGAGATCCTAGACAAAGGCATGAGATTGCAGTGACACTGCAAGCTGAGCTGGGCTGGATCGTCTCAAGAAAGTTGTACAAGGGAACTCGATGAATCGTGTGCTCGAGTCGCCAAAGCTCACGTTGCAGTTGCCATGGAGTTATCGAATAGAGACAGAGCGAATAATTTGAAGGTCGCACCGTACCCCCCTCGGCGTGCTACAAGAGCCGTTTGTTGGAGTCTGGATCAGATTGGCATCCCTGTTTTCAGCCCTCGATTTTCAACGAAGGCGTCAGAGGCACAAAAGTCGCTTGGTCAAGTCGGGCGTCCTTGGACCATGATGCCCCACGATCGAACTGCAATCTGTCTCGAGCCTCCAGGGCCCGGGCCCTGCAGATTATTTCCATTTGACCAAGCCTAATTCTGGTCGGTTTGGCGAGAAAGTGACGCCAGAAAATGGACTAGAGTGAACATTTCAGCTGAGGTGAGCCCTACTCGCTGCGACGCCGTGGGCCATGGACGGACCCTTGTCTCAAGCTTGTTCCAGACAAGGGTTAACCTCAGTCGTCATTGGCCAAACACGATGGGACGACGTCGAGCGTGCAGCCCTTTGGGTTAGACAAGGCTACGTTAGTGGCATGGATATTGGGCAAGCCTCAACCCTGTGCAGAGAATGAATGCTTCTGCATGTATCGAACCGTTTTCTGAAGATCTAAGGCAACAAAGATCGGTCTTGTCTAAGCTGCACCGCCGCAGTGATCGACAAAATCGCTGACACTGAGATAAAGTTTTTAAAACAGGCCTGCGGATCTGTATTGCCGGGGAGAGCGGTGTGCTGCATTTCCGAAAACAACGTGTAATGGCGTCGACTATGTCCCTGCATAAGTCGCTCGAGTGCAACCTTACGACAAGCAGTCAAGCACTATAACACCCATCAAGTTGTAACGGTCTTGAGGATTATGGAGCCTCCTGGCTTCTTCCGTGGCGCCCTACTGAGTAAGTCAGTATTGGGCGCTTACAAGCCAAAATTGTTCCAAGGGAGACATAAGCCTGCCTTGCGTATCTGGAATCGCAGCCAGCCAGAGCCTTGCGAATGCACCACAAGAACGTCGAAGGCGGGGCAGAATGTCATTCAACTTCCGTTCTGTGTGAAAATTCGAACTGTATACTGTACATGGGAGAGCTAGAATAGCCACTCTCCTTGCCTTGAACTTTTGTAGTTCGAGAGAATGTACAGTATGCGATTCAGATTCCTGGTCCTCCATCAGGGTTGGGGAAAGCGCTTGAAAACTCTCAAAATCTGCGTCATTTGGCGGGTGGCTTTCTCAGTTGGAGGGGTTCGCCTTGGCGTTCTATTGATATGATCCTGGTTCACTTGATGATGCTTGCTATCGAAAGAAAGACTGTATCGCGACGCGGGCGTGTCGGATGCATAGGTAAGCAGTAGATGCCCATACGAATATTGATGCCTGCCGCAGGATGCGACACGGGACGAGATGCAGCGGCATGGAATGGCACGTCATTGATGCTGGAGAATCTCGTTCCGGAGTAACAAAGTTGACTTTTTGAATAATGATTATTAACATTCAGCCGATATTGTTGATGATCGTCTGGATTGTGACACTGGAAAGAACATAGGCAGCTGAAACTGGACTTTCCAAGACACGTGATTGGATACAAGAAGGGAAAGAGAGGGGGCACCTTCCCATGTTGGGTGTTGGGCTTGCAAGGGGCGCCAAACTTGACATGCGCATCCACATCGTACTTGCAGTTCGAGGCCACTCAGATCTTGAAGGAACAGCGAAATATTACTCGGCATGACATTATATTGCATGATGCATATAATAACAATACATATGATGCATCTCTACGTATCTGACTACGACCTTACAATACTCACGCAATGATATCGCCATGTACTTTTGTCAAATCTGTGGTTGGCTCCCTTCCTTGATTTGGCTAAACTCAATCTTCCACGGGCTATATCAAAATAACTGCTAATATTGGATCATAGCATCTCTAGCTTCTTCAGATCCAATCTGCCACAAATACGCGTGGTTCAGGTCAATGTACGGTAACTGCGACTTGCCGCCGAGTCGAGTCTGGGCCCAAACCCTACAAGTCCAGAAGTCCAATGTCTCGCCTTTCCCTGCTGGCTTCTCCAGCGTTCCGGTAGCGAATCACAGTCCGACGATCAGCGTCGGCGGTAACCTTGTCCAGCTGGACCGACTACAAACACGATGTGGTCTGGGCTTTAAAAAAAAAAAAAAAAAACCAAGACGGAAATGAAGTTGCCATCAGAGAAACTGCGGATTCATCGTTCAAATGGATCTGGACTATGTCGAGACAATGTCCGCCAGATTTCGGATAACCATACTAAGCACCAGCCCGTCATGGGTTGCGACCCTGCAAACCCCTCCTAGCAAAATAAGTTGTGCGCCAACTGTCAAGGCTATTTACCTTCTAGAAGGCGACGGGCGTCACTTCGGCTGGTGATGGGTGTACTGCTGCGCCTCATGCAACGCAATCTTTGTCTCAGAAACTCAATGCATCAGGATAAAAAAAAGCCTCTGAGGGTCAACGCAACGCTGTGGTGTGCGATGTCACCAGCGGGTCCACATCAACAAGATAATTTACCAACTCGAACCCCCCAAAAACAAAGGCCTTTTGTCTCTGTGGACTTTACTCGACTCGGGGTTTCAGCTCGCATAGAATGCTTTAGATGGCATCCTGCTTTCTTGGCCAAAGCACGCAACAAGTAACGATCTTCAGATGCGCATTCAGTAGCGACTTCATTGGTGCATTGTATCGGCCGGACAGAAGCCGGGGTGCTTTTTCGCGCTTCCGACTCTTTCTTGATCCAAGACCTATCGCGGGCCATTGGACATGGGTCATCGAGTACGATGCAACAATGCAGCCTTCTTGTTTCCTCGAATCTGCACATAGGCCTTTTACGCTTCAGATACCAACAGTCGTTGGTCGCACTCGTCCTGTTCCTGACACTGTTGCCACATCTTACTGATATGCAGTTTACGCCCGCATCTCAAGACGTCTATCGTGAGCGAGATCCAACCGATCAGTGTGCTTCTCATTCAACCCTAGTCTCGGCACATGCCTTTACGAGAAATAGCGCGTTGACAACTTGGTTTGACCGAATTCCATCTTCCGTAGATCCTCCTCAAGTTTTGACATGCTGCAAACTCCGCCATTCTGCCCCTGTTCGTTTAGGACTAACACGGACTAGCGACTTCGTTTGTCAGTGCTCGAAATAGCACCCTGTTCAGCCTTACGAGCTCGTCCCCACCATTTCTGACTTTGATCCTTGTCAAAGGTTACATCAGAACCCAGCCAGTTGTTCGCAAAGACGGAGAACAACTTACGGATAGAGAAGGCTCCTAACAGGGTTTACAGAACTGATCTAGGACTGTTTTCGAATCAGAACGATCATCAGGGGTATAATATAGCGTGGTATTATACTTCCTTGTTCTTGGGCGATTCGCATCCACCGTTATCCCACGGAACTGCCTTGTTGAGGGGCGGTAAACCGCCTCCAGCCTCGTGTGTTAACGTATTTGCTGACAAGGCCATGACTTATACGCGGCTGACTGGCAACACAGAAAAAAAAAACACAAATATTAAACTCGGCATCAACGGGTCGCTCGGCCTTGTACACGACGCTTCTCGCCACTGTTGCGAGTTCATTTTTCGCACTCGTTTCCATTTCAAGAAAGTGCGCATGCATTGACTTCCGAGTCATCCATATAGCCTCCACTGCCAGCCATGGTCTTTGCGACGTTGGATGACTTCTCCACCAGGGTATGCTGTTAGTACTGATACAAAGCGGCTGGTTTATCTTAACGCCCGATCTCAACGGGGATCTAACCGCCCCTTGGCAGAGCGACAAAAGTCCTCTTGTCAACCTCCTCAAGGTTTCACGCCCGATCTTCATGCTTACTCCGAGCATTCCTTATGCCTTATGGTAAGATGGAAAGTTTCTTGGCGAAATCATGGCTTACAAGACGAAAACCCGTTACTCACATGATTGAGGCTCATGCGGTCAGCTTCAGTAGCCAGATCCTTCAAAGAGGAATTTGAGTTGATCTAAGATCCTTGTTCCTTGCTGCCAACAGTTCTGACAGGAGGATTCAACCGGAAAGCTAGCGAACGACATAAATCTTACAACTGACAAGCGAACTAGGAATGCCGGAGCGCGGCCGTCTTAATGCATGGCCCACCGTTTACATGTGAGGATGCCACGACTTTCAAGTCTAGCAGATCCTTGACTTAGGTGATCCCTGGAGGCTCTCGGATGTCTTTGCAGCCTGGATGGACCTAATGGACACGGTACCCGACTTTCGCTCATGTATCGACTCTTTATTTTTCTCATCCCGCAATAAACGCTCGTTTCGCTGGCATGAGACGTCATGGCCATCGAATATAGATACTGCAATCGACAATAATGTCACTCGCAGATTCTCTAACCTCCCCCACCCACTAAGCTTAAAGCTTGGATTCGATATTGTCTGCGGGCGGCTCTACATCGACCTATTTCCAAATTATTGCTTCAAGCTCAACACTGATTCGAGGAAGTTTTCTCAGGTTGTCCAAGTTTTCGGCCGACTAGGAACATATGGCTTGCACATGACCAAGCCTCTTTGAGCAGTGACACAGACTAATTGCCGCAACTAGGCATTAGTTTCAGCCGCAATATCGTTATGGCTGGTGGAGTTCTGTCAAGTTCAGTAAGGCACATCTGCGTGCGGCTGGCTGATATGGCGTCGTTGGAAAAAAAGCTTGAAAGTCTTGTCTCAACTCTGCCTCGGTCCCGACAACATGGGTTGTCCTCTTCATCGTAGAAACTTGGCGTCTGAGCTAGTCTCGGCAGTGCTCGTAATAATGACATATTTTGAGCCTCGACCAGAGTTGACCTGGTCCTTGGTGTTCCCGTTTCACTGACCGACAATCCGGGGAAGACACTAGTTTTGAGCCCAAGAGTGAGTATATTTCATAGGTACCTTGCTTGCGTTTAATCTATTGCATACACTCAGCGCCCTTCCAACGTAGAAACATAATCTAGCCAAATCACCGCCCTAGCATACAACATCGATAAAGCTCGTAACTTAACACGCCCTCCATCAGAATTGGATATAACTATATCTTCGTCAAAAACAAAAAAGAAAGAAATAATGGCGGTCGACCACCAATGATCTAGATTATATGCCAACCGATAGTTCCATTGGCTCGGGCTCCATAGCGCCAACCATACCGTTCTCATCCCGCTCTTCCTCCATCATCTCAATGAGGCTGTCAAGATTCGTGTCTAGGCTTTCAGCCTCCTTTGAGTCAAGGCACCTGTTAAGTAGCTTCTTGTACTTTTCAATCTTATCCCCCGTGCCCACCATGCTCAACGCCTCGACGTATTCCGCCTCGGCCTTACGCTGCTCCGCAAGTAACGAGTTGAGCTCACGCGCGAGGCGCAGTCTCATGTCGTATGACTCTTCCTGCCCACCTCCTTCGCCATTGATACGGCTTAGTTCGCTATCCACTGCCCGCTGAACGTGTAAGCGGTTCTGGTGTGTGATGAGCGACAGCACTTGGTGCTTTGCCAGGTTAGCTTCGGTTGAGTTCTTGGATGCAGCTTCTTCTGATTCGAGCTGACCCTCAACGTCTGTGATGCCTTGCCGGACAGATGTAAGCTCCTGCTGGGTGTTTGACAGTAATCGCTTTGCCTCGGACTCTGCTATATCCTTCTCGCGGAATTCGTCCTCGTAGCTCTTGGCTAGGTCCTGGAACTTTTCCATGATCAGGGGTGAAATCCGTGACTGCACTGTATTTGCTGCTGCTGACTGGAAGACCACCGGGGATTGTCTGTTCGCCTTCTCGATAAGCGCATCCTTAAATGACGCATGCCGTTGAGACTCAGGGGCAAATGGCGACGAGGATCTTTGTGGTCCACGGTCCTTCTTAGTAGCGTTTAGGTCCATGATCAAATCCTCTGCCCTTATGCCCTCGTTATTCGCAACATCTGATGAAGCATTGCGTCCTAACAGAGCTCGGATACATTTCCTGGCGTTCCGTTGCGCCGCCAGATGCAGTGCTGTGTTTCCCTCGTTATCCTGGATATCCAGTAATTGCTGGAAAGCACTAGGTTCCAGGGTTTCTTGTAACTTATTCAGGATGTTATCCAGGTAGTACCTTGAACACGATGAGTTAAAAACTCTGCCATTCTTCATCACAGCTGCGTGGTGGATCACTGTACAACCCATGTTGTCACGAGCGTCGAATGTCTCGAACAACTCCTTCATCACCATAGGAAAGCTCTGCTTCTCATAACAATTTGTGAAGTTGACGGAATGCATAAACGGTGTTTCGCCTCGAATGTTCTTAACTGTAGACGACGCATTGAACCGCTTCAGCTGCTTGACGACATCCAAATCTCCCATTGCTGATGCCCAGTGAAGTGCTGTATGATCTTCCGCATCGATTGGCCAGTTGGGTTGAAAGTTTGTCGGAGGATCGGGCTTAACTGCTGGTTGGTCTGTCTTACTCAGAAGGAAGTAGTCGAGAAGCTCGTCGCCGTACAAGGCATGTTGTTGCTCGGTAAGATCTTGAAGGTTGCTGTCATCCCTTCTTCGCTTGCGGCCTGTTCCTGGCGCTTGAGGCACCTCGAATCGTTCATCTTCGGCCATGTACGATGCCGATGCAATTGTGAGGTTATCTGGGGTATCTTCATCGCCCATCAAGGTATCGCCATCTTCTTGAATAACGGGCGCTGGAGCAGGAGGGGGAGGAGGAGGGTCTAAAACTGATCAGCTTGAGCCCCTTACTAGAGTATGAGTTCGACGTACTGTTCCATTTCGGTAGTGGGGGACGAGATTTTGGTCCTTTAGGCTTGCTGGCATGTCTAGGAGCAGGAGGAGGGCTCTCTGCGCCTTGAGTGTATTCGAAGATGGGTCGCAATCGGTCGATAACGCTGTGTCGTTCTGCTAATGCTTGTCCGCTTTCGAGAGGAATCCAAGTACCTGCACAGCCGTTAGAAGAGCAATTGCATAGCTGGAGATGTCACAAACCCTGATATTTTCCGTAGCCACCTTGAATCTTCTCATGTACGTCCTTTTGCACATCTCGCTCGAGAATTCTGGTTCGAGCTGGTTTATCGAAACCAGCAGCCTTCAGAATATGTGTCGCATTAATCCAGTTGTCGGCTCTCCTTCGCATGACATGCTCCTTAAGCTCAGCTCCGAATTGAAATTCGTACACAGGTATCTAATTCAACATATGTCAGCACTGGTATCAATAAGCTGGTATTGGAGGTTGACTGGAAGTTCTCATGACACCATTCGATGTCATGACTTTCGTCTCGCCTATCCTGCAAGAGGATCTGCCAATCAATCCATCGGATTGAGTTCTGAGCATGCATGAGAAAACATACTCCACTGTATACTGCGCTGTAAACGCCAGGTCCTGTAGCAGCTGGTGCTGCATTAGCATTGGCCTTGACCATCTCGGCGGCTAAGATGAAGCAATTCTGGAACCATGCGCGATGCAATAAAGATTAATGGTGGAAGGTGGAGAAATGGCAGGTCAATGAAAAGCTCGCAAATTAAAAAGATCGTATCAGTGACACCAAATTGGCCTTCGCAGCTTGATCTTGGTGATATCGCTGAAAGCTCTTCTGAGGTTAGAGTTGCCTGGGTAATTTCACGTCTTTGACGCGATCTAAGGTTGAGGAGACGCGACGTTACGCGAATCACTTAAAGTGTGTTTGCCTCAGGCGTGAAGGGGTCCTCGAGCTCACGTGATGGAGCTGCCACGGGGCGCCTCCTGAAGTTGGTGGTGGTAGATTGGATTGGCGGGCGCGGCTTTGTTAGGTTGGTTAGCAGGGGTACAACAAACAAAGACCTTCCTTTGACGATACCGACTACCTTTCCCCCTCTCGACTCTTCCGGTTCTCTCAACTTTCTCGACTTCCTTATAGATACGACGAGCTACCTACGTATCGAGAGATTCCTCGCCTGCCGTATAAATCGCCAAAAGTTGGGATAGTAATTAGCTTCGAGCTCTAAAGTACCGCCTTTGAGGAGCTTCAAGCTGGGACCCATATGATAGGAACAAAGAAGTTGGAACGGTATATGACAGCAGCGACACGAACGACATCTGGGAGACGAATCTGAACCCGACACAAACATGGCCGACAATCTTCACAATGCGCCTATAGTCCTCGACAATGGGTCTGGCACTATTCGAGCTGGTTTCGCTGGTGAGGATCTACCAAAGTGCTTCTTCCCGTCTTGGGTTGGTCGACCGAAACATTTGAGAGTTCTCGCGGGTGCCCTTGAGGGCGAGGTGTTTATTGGACAAAAGGCGGCTTCAGAGTTGCGCGGATTGCTCAAGATTCGATATCCCCTCGAGCATGGTATTGTCACCGATTGGGACGACATGGAGAGGATTTGGGAGTATGTTTATGGAGAGGGGCTTAAGACTCTCAGCGAAGAGGTTTGTTGCAAGAGTATATCAGCTCATGGGCTGTGTTGACATCTTTCTAGCATCCGGTTCTATTGACAGAACCACCGCTGAACCCACGAAGCAATCGCGACACGGCTGCCCAAATTCTCTTTGAGACATTCAACGTCCCCGCACTTCACACATCAATTCAAGCCGTGCTATCACTATACGCCAGCGGCCGAACAACCGGTATCGTTCTTGACTCTGGTGATGGTGTTTCCCATGCGGTGCCAGTCTACGAGGGTTTCGCCATGCCTAGCAGTATTCGCCGAATCGATGTAGCAGGTCGAGACGTGACGGAGTACCTACAGACGCTGCTACGGAAGAGCGGATATGTCTTTCACACAAGCGCTGAGAAGGAGGTCGTGAGATTAATCAAGGAAAGCGTTTCATACGTTGCTCATGACCCCCGGAAAGAGGAGAGGGATTGGGTTGGCGTGAAGCCCAATGAGAGCAAGTTTGCCGAATACGTCCTCCCAGACGGTTATAAGCTCAAGGTGAGATTCCATAAACCGAATTCAGTATGTGAACCAACTAACATATTAAAGATTGGCGCGGAACGTTTCCGAGCACCTGAGATTCTCTTTGACCCTGAAATCATTGGTCTTGAATACCCTGGTGTGCACCAGATTGTCGTTGATGCGATCAACCGAACAGATCTCGACCTACGAAAGTCCCTCTACAGCAACATTGTGCTTTCTGGAGGTAGCACATTGACAAAGGGCTTCGGTGACCGTCTTTTGACAGAACTACAAAAGTTGGCCGTCAAAGATATGCGCATCAAGATCTTTGCGCCCCCAGAGAGAAAGTACTCTACTTGGATTGGTGGCAGCATTTTGGCTGGATTGAGTACTTTCCGAAAGGTCAGTGAAGCAGCTGCGATTCTCTTTGTCCGTATACTAACTTGGAGTAGATGTGGGTTAGTGTTGATGATTGGCATGAGAACCCCGATGTCATCCATACCAAGTTCACATAAACTTGCTATTCGCATCTCTACGATGTATCCCAAACGACGAACCCGACCAGGTCATGTATAACCCGTTGACCCAAGTTTCTCGTCTGGACTTTTATGATCGAGATGACCTTTGTGATGTCGATTATACCCACAACCCCTCACAACCAAACCCACTTTGTCCCGCAGCTGTTGATGGAGCGATGTATGAGCCTTTGCATGGAATGGAAGATTTTAGTACTGTGCAGGCGTATAGTGACACTGGTGTAGACAACCTTTGCTAGATAGAGGAAGCCTAATGATACCCTGATGCGTTGAAGCTGTGTTTTTGCTGTTGCTCGTGAAGTTATGAAGCTTTTGAAGACATTTAGGATACCATGTACATCACAAGTAGACCGAGAGAGTAATTCATGAGAAGTAATACTTTTATAAAATAGAAGAGCTGCGCTCGGGGGTATAATAATCTTCACCAGAAACAAACATCATACAGGCAAAGACATGAGGAGAGGCAGTTCATATCGCCAATCTCACCCATCAATCCAATGCCATCCGTACATATCCAAGGCTTTTTCGCCATTCCCATTTGCTCTGAGGTCCCCGCCTTTCCTTTTTCTTTGTTCCAAACCCATTAAACGCCAATCGCTAGATTCAAGATTCATACAAAAGATTGTTCATCTCAGTCCCTGCTGAAAGTGCTGCTCACACGAGCCCACAGTTTGGTCTTGGAGCTCAAAGAGCTAGAGTCGGATCCGGAATCGCTCTCCTTGCGATGAAACACATTTCCTGCACCGCCGATACCGACGTGGCCAGCGGCCATTTGGTCGCGCGCGGCGATGCGATCGTACTCATCGTCGAGAGATACAGAGGGTTGTTCGCTGGCGCGGTGGACGTTGCCTGCTCCGCCGATGCCGCTGAAGAAGCGGCGTGAGGGAGCGGGAGCAGTGATTGTTGTGCTGGGGGTGACGACGGTGCGAGTTGTTGAAGAGGAGGTTTGCTTGGAGCGAGAGATGTTGCCGTAGCCGCCTCGGCCGGAACGTACGAAGACGTTTGTTGAGGGGGATGGTTCAGTGAGGATGTAGTTTGGCATTTTGGTGGTAGTGATGGTGGTGTAAGTGAGATGTAAGCTGAGTAGAGTAGAGTTGCAATTTATTCTTTCTTATAATTGAGTAATAAGAGTATTCGATTGGTTAACTTCAAGTTATATAGACTCGAGAGTAAAGCTTGGAAAAAGAAGAATAGACAAAGAGAGGTCGTCGTGATGGGCATAGGTGGTAGTTATACCAACTCCTCTTCCTAGTACAGACCATACCATCCCATACCACCCCCAAGTAAAAGCCAAGCAAAGCAACAACAACTCTAGTACTCACCCCACAAAATAGACCCATTCGATCAATTTTTTCATCCTAATTTCATTCTATTTTGTTTCCCCCCCGCATTTTAGATCAAGCTATTCGTCGTCATGTTTCTCAATAGACGCCGAGACTCTACCATAACAAGCCGACAAAAGTCCACGCTTTGCAGTAAATAGGCGACGCTTTGCAGTTAACGGCAACGCGGCGCTGCCCGTGTGATGCTTTAAAATTTGTAGCTATCCGTACAGCTTGCCTTTTACTCCTCATGCCGAGACAAATGGCGCTCGTCACGCGGTCACCCCCAGATTTGGTTCCTGGATGCTCTAGAGTTTTTAGTATGTAAAAATTACCCCATGGAAATCAAACTCTTAGACGGGATTGGTCAATGCAGGGGTACAGCCTGCATTAGGACGACGACGTGCTTTTTTGTCAGGACAAGGCAATGGATGGATACCTTGTGATGCTGTCGTCATGAGGTGACTGCTTTGTTGAACACGTTGTGAGTTTTGCAAGGAATCAAAATGAGAGTGAAACATTGCAACGTCGGTCAGGACTCTCGGGCTGTTGATCACGACTCACGTGGCTGGGATAATACAGAGAAGACAGGGCGGACCATGAGCCTCATAAACAGAGTTCTGACCTCAGAAAAGGCAATATCCTCGAAGATGAGGAGGCTAGCAACGGCCACTCCCGCCTTCACACACACTTGAAGCCAGCGAGATCTCGAATCAATGATGGGCATTTGCATTTCCGAGACCTATTTCCCATCATTTACGAGATCAAAACGCCAAGCTCACATCGTCTTTTGGAGGTGTGCAGAGACGAGTGCATGCTAGTACCAGGATCAAAGCTTGTGCCTGTCCCTTCCCCGGATCTTACCCCAGGGGAGATCCTCTGCGGAGAGTCAGTCCATGGACCAAGGGTCTTCGTACGCGAGAGGCTCTGCACTTGTCGGTGAAGAAGATTTGATGCAGACCTTCTCCGTAGGTGCCGAAGTTATTTCGGTGCATCACGGTATATAGTTGATACAGACGCATTGACAAATCACATGAGTATACTGGCATGCAACTGGTGGAGAGTTTATGGACTGCTTGGCATGAGTTCATACAGTAGCGGGTGTGCCGGATAAACATACAATATTCTACTTGATGAAACCGTACTGCTCGGAATAAGTTGATGAATGGTGCAGCAGAGCCTCATTCTCATGCATCCAACTACCACCCAACCTCACCGATCAGCTTGAGAGAACGCACTGGCATTCAATCACCAGTTTCCACATTCTTGACATACCAGAATTTTGCTTGTTATCCACTATTTCCTTGTACAAGAAAGACTTATACTACATATGTACAATGCATTGTCTCAGTCCCACAACCCCATCACCAATCATACCAACTCTGACCATTGGTGTTTGGAGTTAGAACTCTGATATCAACGTTCCATACCGGTTCTGTTTCATCGCATATCGCTTGACATCCCAATGACGAATCCTATGCGTAAACCGAATGCTGATATGTGGTTAAGGCGGTCAATAAAAAGGACTTTCTCATGCTGAGGACTATACCGATGAACAAAGTTGACCGTAGCTCTTCGTCAAAGGGTATCAAATTAAGAAGTGTCACTCAGACAATGACGAGTTGAACAATAAAGTTATAATTTAAAAAGAAATAGATGGCACAGCCGCCTGGCTGTTTGTGTCAAGTATACTCCATCCAACGCCCAGAAATGTCATTCCTTCAAATCCCCAGGCTGCAAAGAAGCACAAATGTGCATACCGCACAACGTCGTCCGGCATCATTAAATTATCAAGCAAGATTCCCTTTTTTTTTTTATTTGCCCAGACTCATCCAGCCAAACATGCCGCAGGCAATGGATAAGACCAGGAAGGTAATGATACCAGCACCGGCCTTGTCGGCAGTGCTGAGAGGAGGGAAGTTTCGGTCAATCTTGCCGTCTCCGACGCTACCGGCGTTGGGGTTACCCTTGGAGGTACCTCCCTTCTTTGCTGTGACGGGAGCAGGGGTGTTCTCCATGAGCAGAGATGACACGGCTGCGAGAACGTTCATCGTCTGGCCGGCACCGGTCTTGCCGTCAAACTTGCCGCTAGCCCACTTAAAGCCACAGGTGCGGGCATTCTCGCCACCAGTGCATTGGTTGATGGCAGCTTGAGCTGACTTCTCAAGAACGGGGAGAATCTTGGGTCGGATGAAAGGAGCAAGATGAGTCGCCTGTGACATCCAGCGGTGTACGTAACCCTTGAAGGAGTACATATCGGTGGTGCAAGTACCAGCGTTCTCGCAAGCGATTTCGACAGCAATGTCCTTAGGGAAGAAGTTCGAGATGGTCGCATCAACGAGCTTGTCCAGTCGCTTTTCCCATTTCTCCGAGCCCTCAGTCTGAGGATGTCAGTCGGTCTCTCGTAAGTTTGTGTTTGATGGGTGACTTACGTAGTTGTACATGAAGGCGGCTCCCTGAAGGAAAACACCAGAGTTATAAGAGAACTGGGCCTTGTTGATATCGGTACAGTTCTTTCCTACGTGACCTCCATCATAAACCTTATATGTGGTGGGGTCGAGGAAACCAACGCCCTCCATCCAGTCCCAGGTCTTCTCAGCCCAGTCGGAGTAGGTTGTGTTACCGGTGTATCGAGCAAGTCGAGCACCCAGGTTAAAGAAACAACCGTTAGCGATACCTTTTTATGAGTTAGTATGAGAGTTCACTGAGTAATAGTTAGAAGAGGGGCGCTGACTGTTCTTGTAATCGTAACCGTTGTTTGTTCGGGGAATCTGCCATCGAAGACCACCACCGCAAGTATCGTCATGTCGGTCGGGGTTAGCCTGGGTGTTGAAAACAGCTTGAGCGAGAGCAAGCCATCCGGGCTGGTCTGAGGGAGGGTTGGGGAATGCCAGTTCGGCAGCTAACATGGCAGACATGCCCCAAAAGCCTTGGTCGTCATTTCCGAGAGATAGAGTAACGTTGCTGGGCTGGTAATCTTGGTCGTCTCCAACTTGGAACTGCATGCCCTGCATGACGAGGTCGTTGTATTTTGTATCGCCAGTGCACTTCCAGTAATCCATATACGTCCCCCACATCGCACCACCTTCCCACCAGTAGTAGTCACCGGCGGGAGGAGGACCAGGCAAGATACCTGGAATACCACCGGGGTCGTTTCCATGGTAGTATGTAATCAAATCAGCGGCGAGCTGCTTGGCTGATTTCTTAATGGCGTCTGCGTTGATAAAGTTAATGGCTGTTTACCTTTGACAAAGACAGTTGGAGGATCGCACCATTGCTTGAGATACTGTAAGGTGACTGCTGGGCGTTGACGAAACCCGTTGACGCCAAAAGCGCAACGGCGCCGGCGGAAGTAAATGACTTCATGGTGAATTAAATGTGAGCGAAAGATAGCGAGCGACGACAAGGCCGATGTTGTAAAGCGAGAGTTAAACGCGCCCAGAAAGGGCTTGAGGGAAATGCCGAATAAATGCGATAGTTATTAACGACTGAACGAACAGTCAAAGCGAGAGTGGATAGTAAAATATCACGTAAGAAAAAGAAAACAAAAGACGTAGAGTAGAGTCTTGCGATGCGATGATGTGGGAGGGATGATGTTGAAGAAGGTCGAAAGTGCCAAGGAAAAGAAATGGAAACGGGTGACGGGGGGGATGTGGGAATACCGCCAGGAACAGAATACGATCTGCCGCAATTAAAGGGAGCAGAGAAGGCAGGAGGGAGGGAGAAACACCCAATCAAAATGGCAGTGGATCAGCAAAGAGCGAGAAAAAAAAGAAGGAGGGTGACACGGTCTATTGACTGGCTAAAACGGAGTAACCGTCACAGGTGAACTGAATTTGTAGCTATTTTTGCCTGAAGCGACGGCGACAGGCGGGGACCATTACGCGCATTATCAGTCCAAGTCTGCAGGGCAGTTTACGAGACGAAAGATGTTCTAGACTAGCCCAGTCCAATCCCATGCTAATGGTTCAGGGGTCACTGCGCAATTGATGAACTGACAAGTCGTGATCCTGCATGAATCCTTTGATGAGTCGTATTTCATTTATATACGGGTGTCTATCCTGCTAAGTGATGACCTCTAGATACCTAAACATTCAACTCAACCGTTGAACTTGACAGATCCTTTGCGCCGTTGTCAAGAATGGAATGGTCCCCTCCATAATCTAACGTACGATGGCACGTCCATTCTTGCCGCAGTGGAGGAGCCGAAAACCCGCTCGTTCCAGGTTGATCGCTCCCACAGTCCAGTTTTCTGCCCACATTGTTCAACAGCCTCGTCAATGACTCTCTTTCTGTTATGATGATCTCTCCTCTACTATTTTGATCGCCTCAAAAGGCCGCGTCTGGTGTTGCGCAACCCTCAAAGTCAATCGCATGTCGTTCGACTGCCATGTTGAAATGCCAAGGCGCTTATCGGCACCTTGAACCGATTCGCGACCCAGGGTCTGGTATGCCAAGTGCCCAGAACCTGTCCCGTCTGTAGCGTTCGCGTGGTCTCCCGTCTCGGCGCCGAGAGTAAACACCACGTGATTTGTATTGTAAACAACAAGATTTGACGATTGCCTCATCGTGAATATCAACAAAATGGATGTACCAAACAACTAACATCCTAGCAAGCAACGCCCGACCCATGAACTACCCCATCTTCTCCATTTACTTTATCTTGATGTGATCAATTTGGTGGGGTTTTAGACCGAACCAACTGCCTTCATGAAAATCCCCCAGAATTTTGGATGACGGACCCAGTATTCATTCAACTTCGCAAAGCGTAGCGATCGACTTTTGACAATTGTATTCGGACCGAGTTGGAATTCTGACTGGATTGGGGTCAAGAGGAGTTCAAAGCTCCACTGCTCCTATGGATTCTTGAGAGATACGATAAACGATATCGCATATAGATGACTGCGATGTCAGGGCGTTTATCAGCTAGGTCATTAAGTGGCGACTACGATCCCACTCACCCTTCTTTGCAAATAGCAGTTCGGATGATCTAGTAACTACTTAGTCAAGATAAGATGACTTGATCAGCGCATGGTAATGCAAGGACCACCGGGCTGCCGGACTCCGGACAGGTCTACGGCGGACAGTTTCTGGTAAAAGCAACAATCCCATACGACAAGATGTCTTCCAAGGCCCCAGGCCAGATGTAGTGCTTGTAAGGTAAGGAGCTGACTATTGATTGGCAATGACGTGAAGCGGTGGAAACGAACGCGAATGACATTGGCTTCCGGGTAGCTGTCTGTCCATAATGGCAACAACACAACCTCGCCTCGAATATATATTAGAATGCTCTGGCTGGTCCGAGAGCTTTGTCGCCGTTGTTTGCATTGTTTAACTCTTTGGACGTTCCTTATTTCCACTCCAGCCAAAATCTTCGTAGCCGAAAGTCAAGAATGATGATTTGACCAAGATGCTGAGCTCTATTCAACCATTGGAGGCAAAGCGCATACGGGAGAGCATTATTGCTAAGAACAGAGGGCCTAAGGACATTGCAGAGGAACAGGGTCGGCTTGATTTGTGAATTCCCAACGGCTCATGATCATAAGTCAGTCGAACCGACAAGACTAGGTGGCTACCTATTTTGGCTGTGTTATCACGAGTCCGTTGCCTTTATAAATGCTGTACACTCAACCAAGACGATTAAATTCGTCATCCAGCAAGTTCTGATTTCTCTGCTCAGACAGACGTTGATAAAATGCTTTATCTGAACAATATCACGATAAGTACGCGGCCAGTGAGGAGGAACCATTAAGTTAATTCACCAGACAACCATTCCTAACGGTTATCGTCTTCACGCGAGACTGTTGGCATGCGTGTACTGTAATTCGTGAGGAGTGGAACCGTTCATGCCGTTGAAGAAGTAAATCCGCGCTAAGACCGATAATAGCTCAGGAACAAGCTCGGGTCGGCGACACTTTAACCCATCTCAGCCTCTCAGCCAATCAAAAGCTGGACCCTGACAACGCCAGCGTCAGGGGACGGTTTTAGTTACAGTAAGCTGTCCTTTCTGATTGCGGCTGCTGAGCGGAACGAAGCGACCAACATTTACAAATTCCCACTTTCGTTCCTTCACCAAGACTTTGTGGTCGACGAATTCGCTTCAAGACCATTGAAACCAATTCCAATCGGTTTCCATTCTCTTCTTTTTCGAAAAAGGCATGCGGCAATAAGAAACGTCCTTTTGCGCATTTGGTGTCGATCTCGACTTTCAGTTTGCGACGACTTTCGCGATCTTTCGACAGCGGCCCCACGATATCGAATCGCTTTTCATTGTATATATTCGAGCTAGCGGGACTAGAATTACTTTGCAACAATGATGAACGGCATGGAAAAGTCGGACTTTGATGAGGACAAGTTTGGTCCCAAGGAGGGTGGAAACTTGGTAGCTGCCTTTGATGCGTTCCGTATGTATCTTGTTGCTGCTGGTGTATGCGCGCGCTAACTCTTGACAGCCAAGTCAAAACCGCAATACATCCAACGAACATCCGGAGGTGGAAAATGGACTGTTGCCGTGTCCATCATCTCACTCATCCTTATCTGGGGTGAGCTTGGTCGCTGGTGGCGCGGCGCCGAGTCTCACAACTTCGAAGTCGAGGCTGGCGTCTCACGGGAAATGCAGATCAATTTGGATGTCGTGGTTAAGATGAACTGCGATGATCTCCATGTCAACGTCCAGGATGCTTCTGGCGATCGAATCATGGCGGCCAAGAAGCTGCGTTTCGACAAGACTCTTTGGGGACAGTGGGCCGACAACAAGGGCGTTCACAAGCTTGGACGGGATGGCCAGGGCCGAGTCGTTACTGGTGATGGATACAACGAACCCAAGTATGATTATGAGGAAGAGGGTTTCGGCGAAGAGCACGTTCACGATATTGTTGCGCTTGGAAAGAAGAGGGCCAAGTGGGCGAAGACACCCCGATTCAGGGGCAACGCCGACAGCTGCCGTATCTATGGAAGCTTGGACTTGAACAAGGTGCAGGGTGATTTCCACATCACTGCTCGAGGTCACGGTTACATGGGCCATGGCGAGCATCTTGACCACAGCAGTAAGTTCAATGGTGAATATTCGATATCGCATGCTAACCAGTCACAGAGTTCAACTTTTCGCACATCGTCTCGGAGCTTTCTTACGGTCCCTTCTACCCTTCGCTTGTCAACCCCCTCGATGGCACAGTCAACACCGCCGAGACCAACTTCCACAAGTTCCAGTACTACCTCTCTGTTGTTCCCACCGTCTACAGTGTCAACTCCAAGTCCATTCTCACCAACCAGTACGCCGTGACCGAGCAGAGCAAGGCCGTGGACGAGCGATGGATTCCCGGAATTTTCGTCAAGTACGATATCGAGCCTATCCTGCTGACAGTTCACGAAAGCCGCGACGGTATTATCAGCCTGTTGGTCAAGATCATCAACATCATCAGCGGTGTCCTTGTTGCCGGACATTGGGGTTTCACGATTAGCGATTGGATCCACGAAGTTATTGGTCGCCGACGACGCAGCAACGGTGGAACTGGTTTCCTGGGAACCAAGGAGGGTTATGATCAGTGAGGGTTCGGCGGGAATATACAGCACATGTAGCATAGGCACTGCTAGAGAGTAGAGCAGGAGGAGTTATATCTCGGGGTCTTGATCAATCGTGATTTTCTGGCGTTCGGGTTTAAAACATGGGAATCTGTTTTTAGCATAAAACAATTGAAAACCAATATTGTGCAACGTCTGACTGCCATGTGCTTTAATGCTATTGAGTTACTGGTTCTCGGAATTTACTCTACCCTGGACTCATGCTGTACCTACCTGACCACGCCCCAACAAAACGAGATCGTGCAACTACAGTTTCTAATCCTAGGCTGATTCCTCTTAAAACAAAACGCCTCCTCTATGAACAAAGAACACATTTTCTTTCTTTGAGGCAACGTACTTCGCCCGACTTCATAGCACAGTCGCTTAAGAGCGGCGCCAGACCAACATGGGAAAAGCCACGAATATGGAACATTCCAGTCATGAGAACAGAATGGCACTATGGAAAAGCCCATCAGCCGGGGGCGTCTTCCAGAACGGGGGGCGGTATAAGGCTGCGGACGGAGCTTCTCGTCAGCAATCAGCATCTGATGATCCACATGGACAAAGAAGATCTTGTGACTCAGGCCCGAGGTCTGCGTAATCAATTGACCTTGGACAATGACTATTGATATGAGTAATTTTGATGATTCCTTGAGTTTCTTTTTACGGCTGAATGAGATGAGGCGAGTGACTCTGACTCCGCTGAGAAAATAAGAATCAAGATTGACAAGATGTTCGTTGTTAATCGACGCAAGGGTTCAAGTGGGGTTTTCCATTTTCCATTAAAAGAGCAAGCCTATGACGACACTTTTGAGTAGTTGAGTGGGGTTGGATCGAGGTTGATGCTTGTAAATACCGACAAGCAGTCACAGTCAACGAAGATCCACGGTTCGGCACGACGAAGGTTTCCTTCTGTCGCCTCATTTTTGTTCTCTTCTTTCTTCTTTGAGTTTGTTCTAATTACGACCAAGAAATAAATGGCCCTGTCGATGAAGAAATGAGCCATAGAACAAGGTTGTGTGGTTGTGGACTCTCTTTAGATCCCGAGATGGAGGGAGGGGAAAGGAAGGACTAGGCAGGCCCGTGTGATTTGGCCTTTGTCTTTTGACTTTCAAGTTTGCATTTACTGAGACACTTTCAGGCCTCGAGATGCGGTCTGGAGTTTTGTTTCTTTATTTGACTCGAGACGGGCGTTTACATGAACGGTTTTGGTGTTACGTGCCGCTTGGAAGGACAAAGAGAGTGGACCTGGACCAGTTTGTGGTTGTTCGGCAATTAAATACTGGTTCTGTCAATGCGTTATTATGAGGCTCTGTGCCCAACCTGACAGTGATACCCATGATTAGACTCGATACTTGTCCATGGCTTATGGATCAACTGTATTGGGCTTTAAATGATCCTGGATGCAGAGCATGGACTCGATATTCCAAGAAATAAACGATGTAGCCTGAAGCAGAAATCGATTCTTGTCCCGAGATGCAATGCAGAAATGTTCGTTCCAGGTTGCAGCGGGATCCAAATGGTTCATCCCAAAAACTGCGGCTTGATTGGGTCTGGTACTCAAACGCCCAGCATCAGCCGGGCAGAACAAGAGACCTTCTGCCACCCATCCCGACCATCTATCCAATCCCGTGCCATGCTCTACTGCACCAGCAGCATCATCTTCCATCATAGCCACAGCAGGCTTTCTCCTAGGCCATCTCGTACCCCTGCCCTGCTGCAACTGAAGTTTAAGGGCTCCACGCACACTGCACTCTGCACTCTGGCTGGGCATCCATTGATTCACTGGGCTAAGCACCCGCTGCACTGACTGGGACCAGCCATTGCATTCGCTTCTGGCATCCTTGGCCAGCCTGCCAATACCACTGACCCAACGCCAGTACCAGCATTAGCACCAGCACAAGCCCGGTTCTGCCAGTTCCTTCCTGCTCGATTCTCTTCCGTCATAGCTCATTTTGTTTTCCCAGCTTTCTCTCCCCTCTAAACCAAACCAAACCACAGCACACTCACTCTCTCATTCCTCCCTCTTACATACAAACAAACCTCCCATAGATTTCGCTGTTGGTTTCTCGTTGGGCGTTTTCTACCGATCCAGGATTTCCTCCTTTATCAAACCGATTTCCTTATTTAACATCACAGCAAGCTAGCACAGTCTTATACAACCCCTGCAACACCCCGCGATGGGTGACGTCTACAGAGATTCTCGCTATCGCGAATGGGAGCGGGACGACCGTGGCTCCTCAGACGATGAGCGTTATCGCAAAACTACAATCCGAAGATACAAAGTCACACCTAGCAATTACGGAGGATCTTCCGAGTACGATGACGGACGATCCCACGCTTCCCGCTATGGCCGCGGTCCCAACGACTTTGCAGAACAGGACCGACGCTCTCAGGCCCCAGGTCGCCCTCACTCTGCATTTGGAGGCGCTCCTTCGCAAGCCAGCTTTCACGAGGACCGTGGCCGAGACACAGCTTCTCGATCCTTCATTTACGAGAAGGAATACGAGCGAGATACTTATGGAGGACAGCCAGCTCCCCCGCCTATGCCGATGCCTGCGCCTTCCCAAGTAGGCGGAAATCGCGCGCCAGTTTACGCAGAGACCAAGGAAGTTGAGCGTGATTGGGAACGACGATCTCGCTTTGATGCGTTGTTCGATGATGATGTCAAGGTTGAGAACCAAATGGTCAAGACCGAGCGCCGAGACAACGGCGATTACCGCGTCGAAAGACGAGTCGAGGAGCACATTGACGACACTCACGGCTGCGATGTTGAGCGAATCCGCAAGGAAACAGAGTACTACACACCTTACGATCCTCCACCTGCGCCAGCTCCTGTCATTATTCGACAGCGCGCGCCTGAACCACAGAAAATCATTGTTCAAGAAGCGCCTGCTCCACAACCTCTTATTATTTCTCCTCGTACGCAACAGCAGCCTGGTGTGGTTGTTATTAGAGAGAAAGAGCCTGCCCCGCAGCAAGTTGTTGTCCGAAGAGAGCATCGACACCATGAGCATCGACACGAGCACCGCCCACGACCCCAGGATGAGGAGTACTATTACCGTCATGAACACTGGGACTCCCGTGGAGATCGCCGATATGCGGTTGAGAAATATGACCGTAGAGGAGGTCGTAATCATGGTCATTATAGCGACGATGAAGATTATTACATGCGACGCAAGGTCGTTCGTCGTCGTGAGAGCAGCGAAGACTCCCACCACAAGCGACATCTGGCAGAAGGTGCTCTTGCTGGTGCTGGTATCACAGCTCTTCTCAACGGCCGCCGCGATAGCTATGGCGAGTTGCCTGAAAACCGTGGTCGCAAGGTCATTGCTGGAGCTGCCCTCGGAGCTCTCGGAACTGAAGCATTGCGCCGAGCGAAGAGTGCTTACGGCGACCGCTGGCACGATGACGAGTCCCCTGATCGTTCTTCTCGTCTCAAGCAGGGTCTTGGAATTGCTGCCGTAGCTCTGGCTGCTGCCGGAGCCGCCAAATACTACCAATCCAATAAGATTGAGAAGGAGGAGGCGATCCGGGGCAGAAGCCGTGGTCGTCGTGGTTACCACTCTGATGATTATTCGCGCTCTCGTTCGCGCTCCATCATCCGAAGAACCACAACCACGACCAAGAGCACCAGCCGAGGTAACAGCCGCCGTCGCAGTTTGTCGACCGCTGCCAAGGCTGCTTTGGGAACTGTTGCTGCTGCAGGTGTCGCAAAGCATTTGCGCGACAGGTCCAAGTCTCGAGGTCGCAGCAGCAGTAGGTCAAGCAGCTCGCGCAGTCGCAGCCGCAGCCGAAGCCGATCAAGGTCCCGCAGCAAGTCCAAGCTTCGCCGCGGCGCTGAGATCGCGGGTGCAGCTGTAGCAGCAAAGGCAGCGCACCACGTTTGGAAGAAGCGCAAGGACAAGAAGGAGGACGGCAGTGACTATAGCAGCGACGATGAGTACTACCGACGAGGCCCATCCAGGAGCCGAAGCCGGAGCAGGTCCAAAGCCAGACCCATTCGTTCAGAGCGCGGGACTGATCCTGAGCTAGGCCCCGCAGTTGAATACGGTAACGATCCCCTCGCGCCCGCCGCCTTAACATCGCGAGGCTACGAATCAGAAGCAGAGGCAAGGCGTAGACGCAGCAGACGTGGCCGCAGCCGCTCTGTGTCGTCTAAAGGCTCCGACCGTGAACGTAAACGCAGCAGAAGCCGACTTGGAGCCGCAGCAGCCGCAGGAGCTGCTGCCCTCGGTATCAAGGAATACAAGGAGAGAAAGGACAGGGAAAAGAGAGAGCAGCGCTCGAGGGAACGCCGACTTGAGCTAGAAAGGGAACGTGAACGAGAAGATGAGCGAGATCGTCGTGGTCGAGCTACCAGATCTCCTTCCCGAACCCGATCTCGAAGTCGTTCAAGGAAACGTGAGTAGATCTTGCGTGACCAAAATTGTGTTGACTGACCACTTTTGAGCAGGCTATGATGACTATGATGACCGCCGCCCACGCTCACCACCCATGGCATCTGGTGGTGCCGGCTTCCCACCTTATCCGATGGATCCTACTCCCCCGCCTGGAGCTCCTTATTCCAACATTCCGGACAACAATCGTGAATATCAGCCCTATGTTCCCCAAGACTACACCGGTTATCCTCCCCCACCTCCTGGACCCCCTCGTGGGCTGTCAACTGGACCTCCGCCGCCAGGACCTCCTGGGCCACCACCTCCACCTGGACCTCCAGGACCTCCACCGGCCGGTGGCCCAAGGCCGCCTGACAATGTGAGTAATCCTGTCCACAACCTGGGCTCAAGAAGCCTAGATGAGGGTGCGTCCGACCGTACTGGAAGGCTTGGTGGATTAATTCGTGAAATTAGTACTGACTCTGGAATAGTACTAGATTCGTCCGATGACGAGCATCCAGCCAAATCGGTGAACTTCGGTCCTCTGTCGCCCAAGAGCTCTATGACAATGAAGCGACATCGTGCTGAAGCAAAGGCCAAAGAGGAAAAGGAGAGACAAGAGCAAGAAGCCCATGATATGTTGCAAGGGCTTGTTATATCTGATAAACCACGTTCGAAGCAGCGCGATGACTGGCAATCCTTGTCAGATGATGAGTCCTATTTTAGCCGGCGACGACGACATAGAGACGACGATTTCAGCTCTGATGAACCTGTCGAAGTCCTGCCTGATCGATTTGACAAACACGGCAAACCATTAGACAAACGATCTCGCAGTCGCGGATGGACAAGCAGAAGTGGTGAATTTGAACGCAAGCCCAAACATAAAGACGACTGGGATATCAAGGGTGCATGGCAAGTAGGAGGCACAGACAACGAAGCTGTGGAACAAATCGTTCGTGGTGTTACTGGGGCACTTGAAGGCAAAGGTGGATGGCTCGGTATTCTTGGAAATGTTCTTGGTGGACTGCACCAGCCGGAGGAGCGAGAAGCTATTGACAATGGGCACCATGAAGGAAGAAGGCGCCGAAGGAGGCATCGGGATTAATGACGTGATGATTGTGCTTTTGAAACGATTTCCTTGGTTGGATATGAAGTAATGGTTGGATTGCTTGGACACATGATATGATTTATGACTATTTATACATTACGGCCTATATAGAGAAACACGGTTGATGTCTGTTTATAACTTCTTGCAGTTTCTTCTGAATGTGATTCTGCGTCTAAGGTCTTGATTGTATCTGATATTTGAATGGAGATTTTCTCTGTACGTTCTAGTGGCATAGCTCAGACCCGTATATCATCTAAGCTGCTCATGTGATAGAAATACTGTGTAATAGAAGTATAGCATTAATAATAACCCTTTGGTAGTATTATTCATCTGTAAATCTCACCTCGCTTATAAGCGATTGGTGTAAACTCAATGAAGTGTAAATCATCAAGCCGCACGAGCAGCATCAGAATCATGCTCGCATACACAGCTATAAGATGAAGCGTTCAGCACACCCCGGCATTTGCCACAGAGTATAAGGTGCTTGTCTGTATGATAGTCTGTGTCTTTGACAGTGATGAGATCTGAGCGGGGAACTTCTACGACATCATGAGTGGATGGAGTAGTAGCCGAAGAAGTATCATTGCTTGATGGTGTGTCTGTGTTTGTGGATGTGCTTGTGTTCAAGGATCTGTCTGGTATAGTTGTAGTAGACATTATGTACGTTGTTTTTGGTCTTTTCTTTTTCGTATAAGAAAAGGAGTGACGGCTATTATTTTAAGGAGAGAATAAAGAAAAAGAGAAAGGAAAGGAAGGAAAGAAACACAGGTTCATCAGATCATTAGTTTAATTGTTTATATAGTAGTTATCTTGTTAGTAGAGGCTATGCTTATCTGGTGTTTCTTTAACAGTCTTTGCATTTCGCAATCATTGGATTTAATTGTAGAAGTTTCGGTTCATAACTATTGTTAAAGGGTGATGAAAATGATATATAGAGAGAGTAGTCTGTTGTCTATTGTCCTTGGATGGTTCTGGTAGTTTCGATGTGGGTCTTGAAGCAACAAATCAGTGGACATATTGATATCACAGTGACGAGAATGGTGTTTTATACTGGGAAGCTTTGTATCATATAACCAACTTAACCGCATCTAGTATAATTGAAGCATGCAATTGGTATCCTCTCTATACTATATATAAGCCAAGGAAAATTCCACTCAACTCCGTTCATCTTTCAATCATAACTCATCGTGAGCAGGCTTCTCTGGCTCTGGTCGTCCGCTATCCTTGTGTAGATCAACACCGCTCTTAAGACGCCACTTCTCCCAAAGCTCCCAGAATTCACTCTCCATGCTGGTGTCCATCTGGTCGGGTAGAACGACGTTGTATTCGACGTACAGATTTCCGAACTCGGTCTTGTGGTAGACACTGTCGCCGTCTTCGTGCCAGATGGGCATACCCTCACCGACGACAGTTTCAACGTGGCCATGCTGGATGACTTGACCGCGGGGTCGGCCGAGACGAACGACGTGCTTATCGAGATGAGTAAGGTTGCGAGACCATCCGCCCATCCAGGCCTCGCGGAGAGAAAGAACTTCGGTCCAGTAAAGATCATCGCCCTTGCGTCGGAAGAATGCACCGTCGACCTTATCAGGGTTGTTTTCATATGAGGGCTCCTTTTCGGACAATGTGACCAGCAAATCACCAGGAACCCAATCGGGGCTCTCATCGGCTTCGTTCTCGTAGACAATGCGGGAGTCACGAGCAGCTCCGCGCGCAATGTTAAGCTGGACAGGCGTGGACTTCTTTTCGACTCGTTCACCATGGCACACCTTGCACTTGTGCTTGATGTTCTTGCCCCGACCACCACAGGCCTCGCATCGTTGCTGGAACTGCTGGAACATACCGGGAGCGAGCTGTCGCTTCATAAGACGAACACCGTGGCCGCCGCAGTGTTCGCAAGTATCGACTTGACCATCTGCACTGCCTGTGCCCTCGCATGTTTCACAGATATGTTGCTTGTTCCAGGAGAATTCGGTAGTGGCGCCGTTGTAAAAGTCGCGAAGGGTAATTTCGACACGGACTTCGACATTGTGACCTCGGGGTTCGCTAGATCCTCGTCCAAAGTGACCGTGGCCACCGAAGAAACGGCTGAAGAGATCAAAAGGATCATGACCACCACCGCCTCCACCTCCTTGACGGCGCTGCTGAACACCTTCGTGGCCATGTCTGTCGTAGACCTTGCGCATTTCCTCGTCGCTCAAGACATCGTAGGCTTCGGAGACTTCCACAAACTTATCGTGGGCAGTGTTGTCGCCACTAGGAAAGGTTAGTAAAAGGTCGAGTAAACGGGCGATGGAGGGGCATACGGATTCTTGTCTGGGTGGAACTTCTTTGAGAGTTGTCGATATGCTTGTTTCAACTCTTTGTTTGTAGCTTGTCTTTTCACACCAAGGATCTGTGAGTGTTAGTCACGATCAGTTGAACGGAGTCGAAGTGAATTTACCTTGTAGTAGTCCTCGGCGCATACAGCTAGCTGGACCAGAGCTAGAAGGACCAAGAAGGCCGCTGCACGGAATAACATTGTGCGTCTATTGTCGCAAAATGTCAATGTTGAAAAACGACTATATATAAATCAAGATCGTTGAAGCATTGGCACTTGTAAAGACAGAACTAAAAAAGTGTGCTTGGGAGAAAAGAAGGGAAGGAGTTGACTCGACCTCGAGGTTACAAAGAAACTCGCCTTAACCTGCGAAACACCAGCGTGTTATCAATGCTTGTCTGCTACACTTTTTAGGAAACAACGGTACGCCTATCGGTGGACCCCTGCATGTGTCACTGTTCTTATCGAGAGAGTTTGATTGGTTTGACTTCCCCGGATTATCCTTTCTCCAATTTGTGCAGGACATCCAGTTAAGCTTGCCTGTCGCATCTAAGCTTTCTTTTGCCTGGGGCTGCCTACTTGCCTTCATTCTCATTTCTTTCTTCCCACTCTGGGTTTAATCTTTTCTCCAGAAGCTCGCTCTTTACCAAAATGAGCAAAAAGTACGCTTTCCTTCCCATGGAGGAGGATGAGGTGGGACCTCAGAAGGTCACCAAGGAGAAGAAGTCCAGACATAGACATCGCGACCGAGACCGCGACGACAAATCATCTTCCCGACACTCAAAACCCCGCCGCGATCGCAGTCGCTCCCGCTCAAAATCGCCAGGTCGAGGTTCTTCATCACGTCATAGCCGACCCAAGCAATACCGACGACACGACGACAAGAGCGACTTCGATGATCGATGGGGCGACGAGGAGCCACCATCCGACGAACCTGAGGAAGAAGAGGATGAGCGCGAGTTCGAGGAGTCAGCACGCAAACGAGTTAAAACTAATCACGATGAACCGAAAGATGAAGACCTATCCGACGGCGCGAAAGAGGAATCGGAGCGCAGAAAAGATATTGAAGAGCGCGAAGCGTTCGCAAAGCGCTTAAGAGAAAAGGACAGCAAGAAATCGAAGAGTGACGATAGAGATGGAGTCTCCTCATCGAGGAGGAAGCTCGCCGAAGACGCTGAAGCGCGAAACCAAGCGCTACCCGACATTCGAGAACGATCACGACAGGAGTACCTCAAGAAACGAGAAACCGAACGTCTGGCCCTTCTTAGGAAACAGGTCGCCGAGGAAACTGCTGAGCTTAATAGTGGCGTGAAATTGACCAGGGACGAGAAGGCAGAATTTGCTAAGAATAGAGAGGTTTTGCGACTGGCCGAGGAACGACTTAGGGTCGATGATCACAGAGATGGATACTACATGCCAGAAGATTACATCACCGAGAAGGGTAAACTCGACCGAAAGAAAAAGGAGGATGCACTCTACAAGCGATATGTCGAGAAAGACGAGTTCGGACAGGAGAAATTCGTCACCGAGCATGAGGAATGGGAACGAGAGCAAGCTTCAAAGGCCAAGGCGCAGATTCAGCGCGGTGAACTGGAGAATGAGGGTTACGACTATGTCATGGATGATCAGTATATCCAGTGGAATCTGGACTCCCGGTTACCCGGCGATGACCAAAAGTTGACCAAAGAACAACAATTTCTCAATGCGCAGATTGATGCAGCCGAGAAGAAGGCACTGTCGATCCAGGAAACAAGAAAGAGTCTGCCCATTTACCAATACCGAGACGAGTTCCTTGCCGCCTTGGAGAAGTTCCAGGTTCTTGTTATTGTCGGAGAGACTGGTAGTGGAAAGACTACTCAGTTACCGCAATATCTCCACGAGGCTGGTTACACCAAGAATGGCATGAAAGTCGGATGTACCCAACCTCGACGTGTTGCAGCCATGAGTGTAGCAGCTCGTGTAGCTGAGGAAGTGGGCGTTAAGGTCGGCAATGAAGTCGGATACACTATTCGTTTCGAGGACTGTACTAGCGACAAGACTATCCTGAAGTACATGACTGATGGAATGTTGCTACGAGAATTCATGACGGAACCAGATCTGGCAGGATATTCAGCACTGATGATCGACGAGGCTCACGAACGTACTGTCCATACTGATATTTTGTTGGCCTTGATCAAGGATCTTTCTCGAGAACGACCTGACTTGAAGCTATTGATTTCTTCAGCCACCATGAACGCTGAGAAATTTGCTCAGTACTTTGACGACGCGCCTATCTTTAACATTCCCGGCCGACGATATCCTGTCGATATTTACTACACCCCTGCTCCTGAAGCCAACTACCTGGCTGCAGCTATCACGACGGTCTTCCAGATTCATACCACTCAACCGAAGGGTGACATCTTGATCTTCTTGACGGGTCAAGACGAGATTGAAGCAGCCGAGCTTGAAATTGCAGAAACAGCAAAGAAGCTTGGCAGTCGTATCAAGGAATTGGTTATCTGTCCTATTTACGCCAACTTGCCGTCTGAGTTGCAGTCCAAGATCTTCGAGCCCACACCAGAAGGTGCTCGCAAGGTCGTGTTGGCCACCAATATTGCCGAAACCAGTTTGACAATTGATGGCATTGTTTATGTTATTGATCCAGGCTATGTCAAGGAGAACGTCTACAACCCGGCGACAGGCATGTCGAACTTGGTTGTTGTTCCTTGCTCGAGAGCTTCTGCCAACCAGCGAAGTGGTCGTGCCGGTCGTGTCGGACCTGGAAAGTGTTTCCGACTGTACACCAAGTTTGCTTACATGAACGAAATGGACGAGTCAACTACGCCAGAGATCCAAAGAACAAATTTGAACGGTGTCGTGCTCCAACTGAAGTCTCTTGGTATCAATGAACTTCTCGACTTCGAGTTCATGGACCCTCCACCCACAGAAGCTCTTATTGGCGCGCTGAATCAATTGTTTGCTCTCCAAGCTTTGAACCATCGTGGAGAGTTGACAAAGCTCGGTCGACAAATGGGTGAATTCCCCACAGATCCCATGCTTGCAAAGGCTGTCCTTGCTGCAGACAAGGAAGGATGTGTTGAAGAGGTTCTATCTATTGTATCCATGCTTGGTGAAGCTTCTGCTCTCTTCTTCCGACCCAAGGATAAGAAGATTCATGCCGACAGTGCCCGAAATCGATTTACTGTCAAGGATGGTGGTGACCATTGCACCCTTCTCAATGTGTGGAATCAATGGGTCGACAGTGACTTCTCCCCAGTTTGGGCAAAGGAGAACTTCTTACAGCAACGTTCACTCACCCGCGCCCGCGACGTCCGCGACCAACTTGCAAAACTCTGCGAACGTGTCGAAGTCGCACCCTCCACATGTGGCGCTACCAATCTGCGTCCTATCAAGCGCGCCATCACAGCTGGTTTCTTCCCCAACGCGGCACGACTGATGAAGAGCGGCGACAGCTACAGAACCGTCAAGAACAACACGACAGTATGGATCCACCCTAGCAGTGTGTTGATGGCTATCGACCCGCCCGAGAAGATGGTGGTTTACTTTGAATTGGTACAGACGACGAAGGAGTATATGCGTAGTGTTATGCCGATTGAACCAAGGTGGTTGTCAGAGTTGGCGCCGCATTTCCATAAAAAGAAGGATGTTGAGGAGATGGAGGAGAAGAAAATGCCTAAACAGAGGAACTAATGATATAGACTAACGCTTGAATATTTAATACAATAAGTTACATGTAAAGCTCTTATTCCCACCATGGTGCCTTTGTCTCCGGCTCTTCTTCCGCATCTTTATCAGGGATCCATTCGTATAGAATGTCTGTTCGCATGGTGTACTTGATTCCCTTGTTCACTAACGCTCCTTCATGGAAGAGGCCTTTGTGCTGGAAGATGAGGACGCTACCGGCCTTGGGGTTTACATCGACTCTTTTCTCGCCCTTTCTGTCGAGGAAGGATGTTGCGCCGCCTTTAAGGTCTGATGTAGGATCGTTCTCGACAGAGTCGTTGAGGTAGAGATGGACAGTATAAAACGTCTCGAATTCCTTTCCTGGACCTTCGGTGTAGTAGTAAGCACCATCGCAGTGAGCTATAGCATGTTAGCAACATATTGTTATACAAGGTGATAGATGGGTAGTTACTCACGCTTGAAGAATTGTCCAGGCGAATACTTTAGGAATCGCATCCTATCATTCAACCTGCTAAACACCCATTTTCCACCTTTCATCCAAGGCTCATGGGGCGCAACAGCCAAAAGATCTCTTAGACCATCCGATTGGAGACAACGTTCCCAAAGCCGATCAACGATGGTCTGCTGATCCCAGATTATACGATCACTCTCACGATATCCCGGCGCACGACTCTCGTAGCCATTTCCACCACTTACCAAAGCCGGCTGCCACGCTTCATCGCCTTCCACGGACTGTTCCGCTAGGGAAAGAAGTTCTTTGCATTCTGAGGGTGAGAGGACGTTGTCTAGAACGATGGCGGTGTGGCCGTCATATTGCGGAAGAGGAGAGTTTGCAAAATCGATATGAGTACTTGTGATGGGGGTTGTTGAAGGGGAGGACAGAAACGAATCTGGAATGGGAATATCTTTTGATGTATATGTTACTTTTTGAGGAGCTGGATATTTGGAAGGTTTGGGAGGCATGATGTTGAAGGAGGATTTGGTGAGACCAAGTTTGGAAGTGATGTTGGAGAACATTTTATAAGCAACAAATACAGTGATTCAAAATAAAACAAACAAGGATGTCTGATACAGAGATTCCAATTCTGGTGCCTGATATTGAGATTATATACGAAAGAATGGAGATCTATGGGTTATTAGGACAGATATTGGTTCTTTTATTCTTGTTGTTGCTGCCTTGGAGGGAGGTTAGGATGGTGGCTGTGTGGAGAATGAGCCACCACAAGTCCTACGCCTAGGCTCTTATGGTGAGCGCAAGGTATATCGCACTAAATATGATGATTGACTCATTTTAGTTATCTGTTCTGATGGCCAAGTGGGCTGGGTTGGTAATTTAGATACCTTGAGGATTTGGTGGGACTTTGTTGCTGTAGCCTGCGATCATGGTATCAGAAGAATTGGCTGCCAAGAGCCTAAGAGACAACATAACCTTTACATTTTATGCAAATTTAAAGTATTTTAGACCATTTCATATCTTAAAGACTAAATTAGAACAGACATTGCTTCTGTCAGCTGATCCCGTGTAAAAGGGAAAATGACCATCCTGTTACGGCTGCGTTGAGCTGGAGTCTGTCAGGCGAATTGCAATTGAGAGCTGAAAGGTGACAATTTCCTAAACTCCAATAATGCCTTATGAAAACCACTTGAGTGAGAACAAGTCAAGTGTTTTGACTTATGCGATAATTGAAAGCATAATGTCCATATACTGTGATAGTCTCCTGGTGAAGTCTCGAAGGACGATTTGAGGCTGAGGAGTCCTAGCCACCTGACAGGGAACCAATATAAAGAGACGAATAGAAGAGCACCACATCTTCTTTAAAGCTTACTTATTGATAAAACCAGGCTGTTTGGTTTGTTGACCTGTATTTGGCTTTCCAAGGTTCTCAGGTGACTGATTCTGTGCGTATTGTTTGGATAATTGCTTTGAGAGTGCCAACTAAACGCATGTAAGTCGAATAGAGACGCACAATAGAAATCTTTAATGTATACCACAAAATGTTAAATAAATTCAATAAATTGCATCAAAAAGGACAGATGTTAGAGTTTGACACTTAACAAAGACCGTCGTCTTTGCGTGTAATCACTGGTTCCTTCTTTCCTCATCTCAATCCAGAGAAATGATTCTCAGCACCACGCTCTTCACCACAGTTTCTACACTCATGATCCTACAAGTATTAAGCGGCTTGAGAAAGCGTCGAGTTCTGAAAAGTTATCGAAGCAACCATTCATCCAGCGCCATGAACTTCCTCCAAATGTCAAACACGGTCGCTCTCGACTACGCTCGAAACATCTTCTTCAAAAAGGTCGACAAAATCACCGTCGGAGCAGCAATCCTTCACAAGAACAAACGCAGCATCCTCATGCTTAAGCGCGCTGCACACGAGACGTACTATCCCAACGTCTTTGAACTACCAGGCGGCAAAATCGACGGTGCGGAAAAGATACAGGAAGCTATTGTTCGAGAAGTCAAAGAGGAGACAGGTCTTACTGTTACGAAAGTCATCGCCTCGTTGGAGCCTTTTACTTATTTTACGGAAAAGACTATTGATGAAAAGATTATATTGAGGACTACTTTGCAGTTGAGCTATGTGGTGGAGGTGAAGGAGGAAGGGGATGGATTTGTTGTTGACTTGGAGGAGCATTCTGAGGGAAGATGGGTTGAGAGTGAGGAGGTTGATGGGTTAATCATGACGGGGGAGATGAAGAAGCTTGTTTTACAGGCTTTACAAATGAAATAACGGGGGAGATTGGGGGGAAGAGTTGTTTCAACATTGAGGGCTGGCTTAAGCTATTCACACATGCTGCCAATAACACACTCACGTGGGTGCAAGTACGAGATCCTTACGGCTATTTCAGTCCTCCTTTAGAATTCCAACATCGCTTAGTTGGCTACAAAAATTGACGACGGAGGAAAACACCAAAACCAAAACACCAAAAAAGTGAGCGAAAACGACCGCGATGATGGTGTGAGGCTCGCCTTCACTGCAAACTTAACCCCCCTCGGGAATGAAAAAGTCGGGCAGCTTGTACATGCAGTCAGCTGTCACTAATGCACCAACCAATCATTCACTGCAAATTTAACCCCCCTCGGGAGGTCCAACGCCAGAAGAGACTCAGCCCTGTGATGGATGTTTGCACTGCAGTTTTAACACCCTCGGAAGGTCCGTCACCATACAAATGCCACCAAGTTAGACCTTGATGGAGTGCAGACTCTTGGCGCAAGCTTCTCGAAGAAAACGATAAGCGATAAGCACAGTCGTAAAAGAACCAAGAGCTTGGCAAGGCCTGGTTAAATGCCGACTTGGCGACACTAGACTCGGCCGGCAGAAGTGGGTAGTATTGAATGTCACGATAGCTCAATATTTGTAAGCCAACTCAACTTCATATAACTTAATGAATAGTCATTGATCTCGTCTTGATTTAATGAGTCTAGGTGTTACTCGACGACTGCTAGGTTGAGAGGCCAAGAGATAGATGTCATGCCGATTGGAGTTCCTTCAAGCTTAGAAATCTCTGATGAGGCAAAGATTACCTTACGATATAGATCGGGGAGGTAACCAAATATGTATGAAAACCGTCGGCAAACCGGGTCCGAGAGGAACGGAGTGGCCAGTCTAAGTGGGTTTATCGCTATAAAATCTGCACACTCTATATTTATATCCTTATATCCGGTCTGTCTCTTACTTGTGTTCCTCATCAACCTGATGATCGAGAATGAATGACAGGACTTAGAAGAACCTACTTATGGTAAATAGTGAATTGATGATGATTACCCTCTTCAGTGACTGCAGGATCTGATGCGACGTTACATACTTTCCAATTTAGCGGATCCTTTCGAGGTTGAGACTAGCGACCTTCCCTAGCGGGCAACCAGTTTGTCTGTGTCATGTCACTTCCAGATCTCACTGACATGGGCAACAATACCACCTTCAGTAACAAATACGTAACAAATCTTGCAAGTGGATTTGCCTCTGAGCACGCAATATCTCGTGCCTCATTAGCGGATCTATATCAACAGTTCTCAAGATCAAGAATGATATCTCTTCTTCGTCTTGACCTGTAACTCTCAGCGATCTCTTCAACAAAGATCAAGATGGCGTACCATGCAGAAAAAGACACTCCCGATAATGATGTCGAGGGTTTCCCTCAAAGGCAAGACAGCGATGCCCCACGAGGTCCTACCCAGTCCGATCTGCTGGCTCGTACCCTCTCGGCGCGCCAGGTGCAAATGATTGCCATTGGCGGCACAATCGGCACAGGATTATTTCTGGGGACGGGAAAGTCTCTTGCTACGGGTGGTCCAGCGTCCATTCTGATAGCGTATGCTATTGTGGGTGGTATTGTTTTTACCACTATGTTGGCCCTAGGAGAGATGGCTGCTTTTATTCCCGTTGCGGGAAGTTTTTGTACTTTTGCAGGGTAAGTTTTACCTCTTATTGACAGGTGAATTATGACTGACTTGGGACAGCCGATTTGTGGATGATGCTTTTGGATTCGCTCTTACTTGGAATTATTGGTTTAATGATGCTGTTTCCACGGCTGCGGATCTGGTTGCTTTACAAATTATTCTTCAATACTGGACCGACAACTTCCCCGGCTGGGCTTTGAGTCTTATTTTCTGGGTCGTTCTCATCGGAATCAACTTGATCTCTGTTAGAGCATACGGAGAAGTTGAGTACTGGCTCAGTCTGCTCAAGATTATCACGATTGTGGTTTTTATCGTCATGGGCATTGTTGTCAATTGCGGTGGTAATACGACGGGCGAGTATATCGGTGGAAAATACTGGCATTTGCCTGATGCACCTTTTGTTGGTGGTATCGGTGGCTTCGCCTCTGTTTTTGTGACAGCTTCATTTGCTTGTAAGTCCATTCAATCTCACCAAAATACAGCAACTAACAATTTTAGACGGTGGAACTGAAAGTATCGCCATCACCGCCGGTGAAACCAAAGACCCTACCAAAAACCTCCCCAAAGTCGTCAAAAATGTCTTCTGGCGCATCATCCTCTTCTACATCCTCTCAATTCTGCTCATCGGCCTCAACGTCCCCTACAACTACCCCGATCTCGACTCCAAGGAAACCCGCACTTCACCCTTCACCATCGTCTTCGAAATGACGGGTGCCAAAGCAGCTGGAAGTGTCATCAACGCTGTTATTCTCACTAGTGTGCTCTCTGCTGGAAACCATGCTCTTTTTGCGGGTGTCAGGTTGATGTACACTCTTGCGCTTGAGGGGCATGCGCCTAAGGTTCTTGGGAAATTGAATAGGAATCGAGTTCCTTGGGTTGCTGTTCTTGTTACGGGTTTCGTAGCTGGGCTTTGCTTTGGGTCTAGTTTCATTGGGGCTGGACAGCTGTGGTCTTGGTTGCAAAAGTAAGTCTCAAACTCTTGGAATAAGACGGTTTGCTAACAGTTATAGTATCGTCGGTGTATCAAACCAACTGAGCTGGATCTCCATCGGTATAACCTCAATCCGCTTCCGCCAGGCCCTCGAAGTACAAGGCAAGACACACTTGCTACCCTTCAAAAACTGGACATATCCCTACGGACCTTGGATTTGCGTCTTCCTCAACAGCTTTCTTGTTCTTGTTCAAGGCTGGAGCTGTTTTAGTCCTACATTCGACGGTGTAAGCTTCGTCAGTTTCTACATTGAGCTGCCTGTCATGCTTATTATGTTTGTGGTCTGGAAGCTTGTCAAGAAGACCAAGATTGTGAAACTGAATGAGATGGATCTTGAGACGGATGTTCATACTGTTGAGGAGAAAGTTATTGAGGAGACGGGGTGGAAGAGTAAGGCTAAGAATATTGTTACGTGGTTGTTTTAGGGGGTTATGTTGAGTTGGCTAGCGATGATACCATGGTATATAATGATTTACTGTTTATATGATAATACCTCAATACTCGAAAACTCTTGTGAGTGAGTTTAATAAGAGCAATAACACTAATGCGAATTACTGGCTTCCCAGCTTAAACATGATAGGAAATGTCTCGTATTAACAAAGAGTAGTCAAATGGTGAGACCTAGCCTCGATAGGAAGTAAAGATTAAATAGCCCAGACATCACTCCCCATTCCCACCCTCAGCATACTCCTCCGGCACCTCAGGCCACTGATCAACGCCATCCTGAATAACCATCATCATCCCACCAACCATATGATTATTAATATGACAATGCAACAACCAAGGCCCAGCATCAGCAGCATGATATCTCACCACAGCCCAACTAGGCTCCATCTCCGCGGGCGTCGAAAGGAACGCATCCCTCTTAGGCGGATTAACCAGGTTAAACTGGTCGGGAATCTCCTTGATTGCTTCCTCCACAGAGTTCCATCTGAATAATCCTGTTCCTGCACCGAGGAAGTACATTTTCGAGCCGTGCTTGTGGATTGGGTGGGGTGGTTGCGGGAAGAGTGTTGCTACAAACACTAAGTCTACCCATTGGTTTAGCTGTGTTGAGATGGTGACGTTGTTTTGAATGTAGGGTTGCGGGTTGAAGAGTGTTGGGCGTTGTTCGTCTAGTTGCTCGGACATGAGCTTTGTTTCGTTTAGGGCCCAGAGATATGAAGCGCCCTTGATGGCCATGCTGAGATTGAAGGTTACGTCTGCGACGGGAGCGGGTGGGCTTGGGGGATAAGGGCCTGCGATGAGTTGGTTGAACACGACAACCTCCTTTGAAGCAGGAAGACCAACGAGGTTGATATACGGTTCAACCTCCTCGTAAGCGCTATATCCCTCCACAGAGAGTATAGCATGACCCGTGATGAGCTGCGGCGCACTATTCGAGTTGTATCTCATCTTATACTCTCCCGTATTCTTGATCTTGATAAGGATAGAGTATCGATCTCCATTGGTAACAGGAATAGCTTGCACTTTCTGCGGTTCAATGTATGAGCCGTCCATGGCGTAAACCCACATATCATGTCCATCAATAGAGAAGACTCCATTGACAAAATTGACTGCGCCGATGATGTCGAAGGCTACCCATGATTCCCATTGGCCGTAGTAATTTGAGATTTTGATCTTTTCGATTTGACCGTCTGTTTCTTTGCAGCCGGAGAAGGTACCTGGTAGGAGGGCGGATTCGTTGCCCAGACCTCCTGCGATGGCATTAAGGGCAGAAGCAGGAAGACAGCTAGTGTTTGTTAGATATAGCATGAAATCGCGGGTGTTGAAGCACTCACCCTTTGTCAGTAAACTCAGCACCACCAGGGACCATGGTAAGATACGCCTTCTGAATCTCATTCAGATTCTCCGCCACAACATCCTTATCCAAACACTCCACCCGTCCCTTTCCATTAAAAAGGATAGAATCATAGCACGAATCCTCAATGCCAGCTGCGACAGTCATGTCCCACTTCTCAGCCGAGGTCAAATGAACAAAGTCCGAGATAACAACCGGCTTGACATCCTTCACAGCTTTTGCAATAGCGTGTGTATCTTCAGAGATCATGTGGAAAGGGTTAGGTTGATCCTTTCGAGGATGGATGATGATTGCGCCGTAGAGACCGTCTTCTATTTGGCCCCGGAAGTGAGAGTGGTACCAGAAACTTCCGTATTGTGTCGCTGTGAATTTGTATGTGAAGGAGTGGCCTGGTTTGATGGGGTGTTGGGTCACACCTGGGACGCCGTCGGACCAGGGTGTACCTTTCATTTCCAAACCTATCATCGCCATTAGATACATGAGCTATGTGGTATGGAGAAGAGAGTGTTACCGTGGTAGTGAATTGTGAGTTCATTGGGAGACTCATTGTGCACTTTCACGATCACCTTATCATCTTGATCGATTTCAAGAACAGGACCAGGGGATTGGCCGTTCACGAGGAGCATCTTGCGGGAGAAGCCATCTGGGGCGTAGTCTTGCCATGTTATCTTCAGGTCGAATTTCTTGGTGTTTGTAGCTGAGACTGAGGCTATGAGAAGAAGGGGGAGGAAGAGTAGAGAGAACATCTTGACTGCAACGAGGGAGACTCCTCGATTGGTTAAACAATCTCCTTGAGGCAAAGACGCTTTATTAAGTGGCTACACCGTCCTGTATATACATCACTCGGAGACTATCCTCATTCGTTTCTCCGCAGTGTTGACCTCTTTCAACAGCAAGTCTTACATGACCACGCCGCATAACCACGTTACTACTAATGTAGTTGTTCATAGTAATCTTAGCCCTAACAAGCCAATGGTATTTCACAAAGACACCGCAACTTTCGTCCAATCGCCAAGATAGGTGTATCTAATCTCAGCTTGAGGTTAAATCAAGACGAGTTTTGGTTTTCGTTAACAGAGTCAGCACTAATCTAGGCCTTATATTGGGGGCTGAGTAAAAGAGTTGGCAGAGGATGATTGGATGTGTGTTTCTTGGCTGAGGTCAGATTAATTGGGACGAATCTATTCTTTAAGCATAACTGTGCATTTTTGGTGTACCTATACTCAATTCACTGCTATTGTTAATGAACCGAGGTACGGCGATATCCAGATAGAGACATATATCCTGAATCCTAACTATTATAAAACCAGAAACAACCTGTTTATCAGAGTAGAGGAGCATGTTGATACTTGATCATTGGTAGGGCTGACATGCCCGCTTATACACTTATTCTTGGCGGTCAGCTTGCTGTCAGATTCTCGGCCGAGCGCTTGGTAGACACCGTTTTCGTATCGTGCGCCGATTGGCTGAGATGCGGGTAAGTGGCCTAGATAGGAATTGTACAGACCCCAAATTCTGCACTGTTAGTATTACGTCGGTGACTTTGGATGACGGGTCGGGATATGTTTTCCCGAGTCGAGGCGAGTGTTCGTCTGGCAGTGTTGTGACGATGTCTGTTGTGCTTCTCTTGCTTTGAACTTGGGGTAGTTGAGTTTGGGTCGACAAGGTACCGTTTGCCGGATTAGGTGACTCTTTATTCGGTCTGATATTCTGTTCTAACAGTAACGAGAGCTTCAAGTCGTGGATTCGGGTTGGGTCTCGCTTATTTCGGCTCTACCGTCGGATTACCTGTAATTTCATAGGGCCATTCCATGAGTGTCTTTGATAGTAGAGTCGGGTCAGCTCAGCGAGACGCTCAGTTCATCCCGACATGCCAGTTATAAGTTTATAAGCATTCTCAAGTTCTAGAGACGAAAGGCTGACATGAGCTTCAAGGACTATAATCTTAGTACATGCATTGAAGAGTCGTGTTGGTCAGAAACGGTGAGTGTAACAGCCACTAGATACTCTTCGGCCCTGGTAGGTGTATGGCATCAGGCCTCAATGGTAAGTTGTTGTTCTTAGTGCAGAAGTATGGCTCAGTCAGCGAGCTGATGACTTGCAGCTAACTCCATAGCATCAAGGGCTGAGTAGGGATGTTGAAGGAACTTTACTTAAAGTGGTTGGGCTTCCTAGATACTCAAATTCTGCATCTTCCTCCCATCTCCTCCAGACGAGTTGTGTCGACCGTACCACCCACTGCTGCAGCAACCGGGCAGTTGCCAATTCTATGCATTTACAATTATACTCTGGGTATATCATCGTGACCTTAAGCATTCAGAAACAGCTTGGACTGGTTTCTCTTGATGAATCATCTAGAAGCTCAGTTTTCTCACTGAGATACCGTATCTCTTCTGTGCATCGTCGACTTATTGAACCCTTCAATCGACTATGCAAGAGCCTAAAGACTTTGCATTTAACCGACAATGTGAGACTCTTTATCTAGAACGGCATGAAGCATGAATATTCCGTTTTAGCCGTTTAGCAACGCCTTCTCTATCGGTAAGCTTTCCGTCTTATCTTATCTCGACGATCAGGAACAGATCAGTCTGGTGCTACCCACTCCACATCCAGTTTGAAATGGGATGAAGATCATTGGCTGTCACCTTTTCCGTGAACATAACGGCCAGTATTCTCGAACAGTTCCGTCGTTCGCGGAGGCCGAGATGATGAACAATAAGCCACTGTTTATACTGATTTTTACAACTACAGAAGACCGACATGACAGGAAGAGCTATTACAGCTGTTCTTCAGCTAATAACGATCATCATCCCTCTACCGTAGCGTCAGATCACCATTCAGAATCTCCATTTCCGAAATAGGAAAGTAAGCAATCCAAGCTACGGACATTTCCCCACTCAGGGTCCAGCCAGCCTCATAACACCTTCAGCTCAATCAAGGCCGTATCATAACAGTTTATTCATGAATGAATATATAAAACATTCTTATTCATGATGATTCTGTGCAATATATTTATGCACAATAGGATCATAAACTATGCATTCAGGGATTCTCGCATACTGGCAATCGGATAGATTGCGGACTTGAATAAAGTCCGAGTCGGAGAGAGCGCCACAAGTGTGACTTCACGTTGAAGAGGGGAAATCTCGAGTTGCACCGTGAATGCAGCATGTAAGCAACGAATATATAAAGCTTTGTTCATCCGGTTCAACTAAATCTCAATCTCATCTTATCTCAATCCAACTTCTCTACCTCAACTCCATCATCAATCTATCAACATCTATCACCATCACAATGGGCCTATCTCACTTCGCACTCCCTTGCGGTGAACACTACACCGAAATGCGCGACTTCTACAAAGCAATCCTCGCACCCCTAGGCTACGAATTCAAGTTCGAAGCCCAAGGTCCCAGCGGCGCATACTACTGCGCTTTCGGCGAAGCCAACAAGGGACCCGACTTTTGGCTTGGCGGTGGTGGTGAAGCATCCCTCAAGAAGTACGACGGCAAGATGGAAAACAGAACTTGTCCTGTGCATTTTGCTTTTGATGCGAGAGATCAGAAGCATGTTGATGAGTGGCATGAGGTTGCTATGTAAGTATTCTTTGGGTGGTGAGAGATTGGTGCTAATCTTGTATAGGAAATATGGGGCTGTTGATAATGGAAAGCCGGGATTGAGAGAGTATAGACCTGGGTATTATGCTGCTTTTGTTCTTGATCCTGTTGGTAACAATGTTGAGGTTCTTCATTTGGGTTAGACGAGTTCAGTAAGGCGAGGCATTGAGGCGAGAGTGGGCGAAGACATGAACAAGACAGTATTCTCTTTATATTAAGCAGGGAACTCATTCCAAAATGACTATAGAAAGACTCGTCTACGAGGTATCAAAAAGAAAAGACAAGCCTTCTGGCACAATTAACTTCCACGTTAATCTCCACCCACAAATCTCAGGTCTATGTTCACTTCCCTTAAGCGCATTCGTAATCGAGATCTCCCAGTCCCTCCACGGCTTATCATGCAGAGCACCACTGGGTGGTCCAAAGTATTTCACTTTGACATCTCCTGGTAAAGGGCTCAGCACAGGCTTACCGACTGATTGCAAGGGCACCAAAGGCTCTATATGATTCAGTGTCTTGAGATTCGGCATGTGAGTATAGAGATGCTTTACAACTTTTCTCCAGTATTCTTCGTTTGAAATAACCCTGTTGTATTCTCCCTCAAGATTGAAAGGCCCAAAACCAAGGTTGAGGACTCTATCCAAGCCCGGTATGCCGAAAGGGTCGATACTTTGCAGGAGCCCAACACATCCGGGACCAAGGTAGAGAATGTCGGTTTCTGGGATAAAAAAGATACCTTTGTTAGAGGCACCTTCGAAGAAGAACCCTTGACGAAGGGCAGCTGCACGGAAAGCATAACAGACTTGAAGGGCTATTGGAAGGGGATTGATATTTCGACAACCCAGGTAGACGTTGTTGTGGCATCCATCAGTTGCGATGGTGACGGTGAAGTAGCGAGGTCCAGGGCGCGTGAATGTCCATATTCGGTCTTGTATCTCTTGTGGAAGAGAGGGGAATTTCGTGAAGACCATTTTGTAAATGCAAAGATTCTATGATAACCAGCGATGGTATAGGCTTGTGTGGTGGTGTGGGAGGTATTGGTGTAGGAAGAAGGAAGGGAGGGCTACTTCGCAAGGCATAGCAGCCTTTTATACGGTCACTGTGTTAGTGATAGTTAAAGTTCAGTGCATGCGGGCGATTTTAACTTAGATGAGCCTGCGCTTCGACCTGGTTCAAGTTTAAATCATGAATGCAAAGATCAATGTGCTTATTGTGATATCGGTGAAAGTGCTTGGATGTGAGCTGCCCATCTTTACATGACTGACATCTGAGTTCATTTACATATCCATCATTTCACTTAAAGCTCCAAATTACAGTTACCATTATCCATGTGATGGCCTCTTAAGTTTAAGAGAGTCAAGTGGAGATGAGACGTTGAAGCAAGATTAGTTTTTTTAAGCACGAATGAGACAGAGCTATCATGTAACTTGACGGGTGGATGACAGCTCTCGGCGGCCAATTCCCTGGAAGTAACTCCTTCAAAGCGACAGCAAAAGCTAATCTATCAAATAAAATTCAAAAATAGAAGAGAAAGCTTCTGCACCAATCGACGTCGGATGTAACTTCCATCCAAGAATCTCAGGCTTGCGTTCACTCTCCTCAAGTGCCATCTCAATAAAGCTTACAACATCTCTCCACTTCGCAGCCACTAACGCACCCCCATTCTTACCCTCATCATTAGTTCCTTGCCAAGAAACTGTTGTATTTCCTGGCAATGGGGTAAGCCCATATCCACAACGCGGCTTACCGATCGGCACAGGAGATATATAATTCAGCCTTTTGAGATGGGGCATCTGGTCGTAAAGGCATTCAACAACTGTTCTCCAGTATCTCTTAGCCGGAACGATGCTCTTGCTAGGGTCATATTCGAAGAAAGACGCCCACTCAAACCCGACGTTGATAACTCTGTCCAATCCGGGTATATCGATTGGTTCCTTTTCCTTTAGGCGTTGACACTCTACGTGGCCGACGTAGAGAATATCGGTCTCTGGGATGAAGTATACGCTTTTGTTGAAGTGGGGTGGTGCAAAGAAGAAACCTTGACGGAGGGCTGCTTCGCGGGATCCACGACAGATTTGAAGAGCCAATGGAAGTGGATATGTTTTTTGGAAGGTGTAAGCGTGCTGTTCATCATCAAGAGATTTGTTGAGGTTGAAGATGCGACGGGAGGGGAGAGTGAGAGCCCAGATCTGATCCTGTATCTCTGGTGGGAGAGATGAGAATTGGACTGTCTCTTTGTGAAGGCTCATTTTATGAATGTAAAGATCAATGTTTGTTGTATCTAAATCTTGATGAGAAAGCTTGGCTAGGTTGTAGAGGTGAGCGATCCGTCTTTATACGAGTCGACCATTTTCGTATCCATCGTCTCACGTAAGCAGTCAGGCACCAGCTCCAGCTGTTACAAGTGCCTGTGTATGCGCTTTATAAATATACAAAGTACTATTGTCTAGAGATATAAGAGAAATCTTTAGGATTGATCGGCATCGGATAACTTCCACCCCAAGATCTCAGGCTGACAGTTACTCCCAGCAAGCGCAGTCTCTACACACCTCTTCACCACCATCCACCGCGAAATGCCCTCCTTATTGCGTATTCTCATCCAACGAAATCTAGAGCTTCCTGGCAACGGCTCGATCGCGAGCTCACGCTGCCTCATTTCAGAGGGGATAAGAGGGATATGATTAAGCGTTTTGAGAAGCGGCATGTGGACGTAAAGACGCTCTACCACTTCCCTCCATTGTTTCTTACCCGGAAGATAGCTCCCACAGAAGAACTGTGTCCAGTCAAAGCCAACGTTGAGAATTCTATCCAAGCCTGGAGTTGGAGTAGAGTCTTGCATTTCTAGGAATATAGTTGCCCTAGAATCAAAGCATACAATGTCTGTTTTTGGGATAAGATATACACTTTGGTCGGAGTTGGGTGTAAAGAAGAAGCCTTGGCTGAGGGCTGCTGCGCGGGAGTCACGGCAGATTTGAAGTGTTGTTGGAGATGGATGATGGTGCGAAAGTCTGAAAAAGTGCTCGTCTTTTTGAGGATCATAGCATCTTCTGAGATCAAGGATGCGACGGGGAGGGAGGGTGAAAGCCCAGATTTGGTGTTGTATTTCTGGCGGGAGGGAGGCGAATTGGATCTTTTGCGACGATGGCGTTTCGTGAGGGAGCATTGTATTTAATTCGAGTAGTATTGTACTTAATGTTAGTATTATTGCATGTATTGCTGTATTACCTGACTGGGTTGTGGAAGAGTCGTAGGTGAGCGATATTTGTATGATTAGTTGTAAGCAGGCATTTGAATCCTCCGAGCTCTGACCATTTTCGTATCCATAACCAGGCACCAGCCCAATTACCATTATTCTATATCTGCGCCTCATAAACATACAAAATACTATTATGCTGATCCGGCAATAAATAAAGCCTCAACTTCCCATCTTTCACACCAACATCCATCGGATTCATCGTTACTCTAACCCCCAGCGCACTCTCCATTTCAATAGGCACTTCTGTAAGAGGAATCATAGTCTTGACATCCACAAGCGCAATACCGCCGAGAGTGTAATTACCGACAGTAGATACGCCTGAGCATAGCATTATGCTTTTTCCGTTGTAGAAGCCGCTGTGGCCGAGCCATTTGCAGTCTTGGTAGTCGATGAAGTGACTTGGATTTTGCACCGCCGTTTCTGGGGATGGCGATGCGTCGCAGCCTGTATGGACGGATCTGAGATTCCATGTTGACGCGCGTCGTGATCCCCAATTAAGAGCTGTGATGGAATTGGCGCGTGTGTCATGGACTATACCGCCAAGATGGTCGTTGTAATTGAGAACACGCTCTGGAACGAGTGTTGCAGGATCTGTTCGGTAGACGTATGCTGTACTGTTCGGACGGTACTGCGCAATGGTTCCCCAGATGTATTGACCATCAAAGTCGATACCTCCATTATGATACTCATCATCTCCCTCATTCGTAATCGTCGCATCAGCGATGAGTTCTCCCTTTCCATTATAAACCATCAAATGCGCCCTTCCCGCTCCAGGGGTGCGATCTGTCCCGTTGATGATCTTTCCATACTTTTCTGTCGGGGTGGTCCAATGTCCTGAACTAACAACATATCGATCATCGCCCAGCCTTACAATACCCTCAGGTTCAAAGGTGTCTCCCTCAAAATTAATATTCTGGATACTCTTCCATGTTGTAGAGCGACTCAATTTCTGAAAGGCGTGTATGATAGCTGGACCATCAGACGCAGCATGTGATGGCGGCAGTGGAGTCGGAACCAGCGGGTCGTCTTTGTACAACGTAATATTCCGCGCCATAGCCAGCGCCGGACAAACAGCGATTGAACTTGTAAGTTTCATATCCGTAGCTCCAAGGTTAAAGAGAAAGTAAATTTTCGGCGCAAACATGCATATCGTTATGAGAATGAGGAGTGGAAGGGTGAGTTTGAATGAGAGGCTGGAGCACCATGGTTTCCCTCTTCCTGTGACGTCAACATCATCTTGTAATCGGTGGCGATCAACCCTTGGGAGTCCATCTTCATGCATAATGAGTGTGATGATGATGATGATGTTGATGATGGATGGAAGATTAGAGTGGAAATTGACCAACCCGATAGTTCGGCGCCGTCACGTGGAGACTGATGATCTTCGCGGCAGTTGAACAAATTCTGGGGTTACGGGGAGCTTTAGCGAGGGTCCATTTGCCGGGGTTAAACTTGAAGTGTCGTATTTTTAGCACCTCGATGAGCTTAAATACGGCTGAAGAGGTTTGCTCAGGGACACATCGTTTTATATTGCAGGTAGATCTGGACAGAGATGTGCATAGAAGGAAGGTTCGTTGAGGAAAGGCTTTGTGACTCGCATTAATTCAATACGAAGCCTCTTGACTCTGTTCGTAGAACCCAATATGGTAGAAGCTTTATAGGATGCTAAACGCTATGCAAATCTTAGATGCAGGATGTCAATCATTATCACCATTTTACAAAAGATCTTCTGATGTGCTGTTCATGTCTACAATCCCCAATAAACACATCAATCCATTGAAATGACGCGCTGGAAGGTCGATACCCGCTTCCTCATCATCTCCGACACGCACAGCAAACAATTCCCCGACGACCGCGTACCTTTAACCCCCGTCGACGTAGCCATTCACTGCGGCGATCTGACCCAACACTCAAAACTTCACGAATTCGAATCCGCGATCGATCTTCTTAAACAGCTCGACGCTCCTCTCAAGCTTGTCATTGCAGGGAACCATTATTTCACACTTGATAAGCCTACTTATAAGAAAATGAGGGCGAAGACAGGGCCTCGGAAGATGGAACGGATGGACATGGAGTATGGGTATCCTGGAGAAGCGACACGTTTAATGGAAAGTGCTGCAGAGTACGGAATTGTATACCTGACAGAGGGCGTGCATCACTTCGACCTTGACAACGGCGCGCATCTGGTCGTGTACGCTAGTCCGTATACTCTTTCAGAAGATCCCTGGGGTTTCCAATACAACATCTACGAAGGCCACGACTGGAACATAAACGAACAAGTTGACATAATGATCACCCACGGTCCCCCACTACAAATCCTCGACGAAGGCCGCTGCGAAAAGCATATCGGCTGCCCAGACCTCTTCAGAGCAGTAGCCCAAGCAAAACCGTTAATGCACTGCTTTGGCCATGCACATAGCAGCTGGGGCGCCGAGCTAATTATGTGGCGAGATTACCGACCTGGGGAGCTCTCGCCTGCTACGGCTATAAACGAGAGGGAGTCTATGGTGTTAGAGAATCTTGACAAGGTAAAATTGGGGAGGAAGGAGTATGAGAAGGAGAGGGTTGTGATTACGAGGCATGGGAGGGGAGATCATATGGAGGTTAGGAGGAAGGAGGATACGCTTTTTGTTAATGCTGCTATTCAGGGGATGAGGAAGGGGTCTTTCAATTTTCCGTTTGTTGTTGAGTTAGATCTTCCTATCAGTTGAATGAGCGCGCATCAATACCCTCTAAGCATTGTGCTGATTCCGCGTCTATCCTGTCCTGAGGTACCTCTATCTTCGGGAGACGACAAGATGGTTGCGCGATCGGCAAATATTCATCAACAATCTGTGTAAATTAGTAAAGATCATTGAAGACATGATTGTTCGAGAATAACTGTGCTAGAATTCCTCGTCAATAGCCAGCCTCGTTACCCCCACGACTTTGATCCAACACCCAAATCAGGCTGTGCACAAATCACAACAAGCGAACTAGTTAGAATACAAAAGAAGGAAGCCGACCATCATTCCATGCAGTATTCCATCTGATCCAAGCATCTCCACACCATCTCGGCCGAATTTCGCCAATCACACATGCATGCGTCTATCAGTTGGCCAGTTTTGACGGCCCGTCAGGCTTTCTGGGTGATTGCCAGCGATGCAACCCTATGTTTCCCATTTGAGGGATCAGGACTTTCGATGACGACGTTGGTCGGCCCCCAGCTTGAAAATGTATGAAGAGTTGGTGATGGGTAGATCAAAGTGCACTTGCAAAGCCAAGATGGAAGATATATAAACTCACGCACGAGTCGAGCAATCTGTGTTGATTTGAAATGACTATAATTATCACTCCTCGGGGCACACATACTGAACTTCTGGAAAGCCATCACGATCTGTCGCAGTTCACAATTGGAGCCCGTCGTATCTTCAATTCCAAACCTACCCGCCGAACACGTTCCATCATGGAACTCTTCAGTAACGTTGATATAGAACGGGATTTCCCAGATCATGGTAACGATTGATTAATTCCGTACTCAACTCTAATCATGCTAACAAATTAACCAGAGGTCAAATCGATCTTGAGCAGTTCAGAGCATCCAACGCAATATCGCCAAGGGTACCATGACACTCCCAGCGCTTTCGCATATCAAGCTCAAGATTACAACCATGGTCCGAATTCAGCTACTGGATCGATTATCCCTTGCGACTACATGGATTACAATACTACTTGTGCCACCTTTCCGTTTCCCAACTCTTCCAACAGCAGCTCATCCACCTCTCCCAGCCCTCAGACTTAGAAGAGGAGTCATGCGCGTAGATATGATGCTAGCCACGAGCTGGCCGACCTACAAGCGGGATTGATGATGGATAATAGCGGTTCGGATGATGGTTCGCAGGGGCAAGTCTTATGTTGCAATAAGTTATGGAAATTAGGTGCACACTACAAGTCAGTCTCCAACTCTCCCATTACACTCCTCTAACCATCGAACAGCAAGCACATCAACCGGGTACACAACCTCCGCCTGAAATGTGAATGCTGCAGTGCCGTCGGGGCAGATAAGAAGGAACTCAATCGCCACTACTGGGTGTCGCACAAGGAATACGCGAAGAAGAACAACATCCCTAACCCAGGGGGTAATTGCAAGGCTTGTGGGATGTCTTTTACTAGGAAGGATCGTATTCCTCGCCATCTTGAGCGGTCTCCCTCGTGCCGTGAAGGGCTAGGGCTTTGAGAGAGTCCTAGCTCTCCGCGCCGCGAGAGATGTCGCCTGATATAGCGAAGAGTGCAGTTTTACTTGACAGTCACGATTGGGGGAATGTGATTATCTTAGGGAAATTTGTTCGGTCAAGCAGTCTCGGTCAATTCAATTCATCGTACCTACAGTCTGTGTCTGTATCCTGAGTTCATCCTTCCTACAAAAGTCCAATGGCAAAAGAGTCCAATGGCAGCAACGTCTTTCCGTAAACTCCAACACTTCTCAACGCACTAGTCTGCCAAAAGCAAAGAACTGACAACCAATCTCAAAATTCCAGGACGTCTACCAGACAATCTTCTTGAACGCCTCAAGATCGTTCTTCGCCAACTCCTTGCGATCAACCTTCTCCGGGACATTCCGCTTGATCGGCTTGGGCAGCTCCTTCAAAATCTCCACAAGGATGTCCGGATTGAGGGCAATGCCTGTGAGGTTCTTGACGAGATCCTCAGGGGGAGAGCTGTCGATGATCATGCGGATCTTGGTAGAGCTTGGTGCGTCGCGCATCTGTTTCTCAGGTTCTACTGGGAGGAAGCGGACAATTCCCTTGGGTTTTGTGATCAGTTGGCGACAGATCCAAATGTTGTTCACGGTTTGGTAGGCCTCTACAACGGCCTCCTCTACAGCTTTCTCAAAGTCAGCGTCTGCTTTTTCGGTAAGTGTGGGGGGAGTGTTACCTGGTGCTCCCTGCTGCTTGAGCTTCTCTCGAACTTCGTGCTCAATTCGAGAACGGTCGATCTTGAGCTTCTCCCAAGGGGAACAGCCATTCAGTTGGCGAAGAGTAGATGGGCATCGGAAGTCTACCGGGCGGGAGATGTCCGAGGTGATTGCGTCTCCGCAGTCCCAGCACTCGGCATCAAAACCACGGCCGTAGGTAATGACATCCGGACCGTTCAGGAGGATATACTGAAGATCAAATCCTTCTTTTCGTGCCTCATGAGCAAGGTTAGCACGGAAAGGAGACCACTCCTTTCCAGGTCCATCAAAGACATAGGCCCAGTCAACAGGAATTCCTGAGCCCTTCCAGAGCTTGGCGCGCTGTTCTTTGGGAATCACAATTGCATTGTCTTTTCTGTCCATCTTGTATTCGAGGCAGTGGTCGTCCGTGACGACGATGATGGCAGCGATGATGTTGAGATCCGCGCCTGCATTGCGGAAGGCATGGCTCAAAAGACCGAGATGACCTCGATGAGGGGGGTTGAAGGACCCGGGATAAATCATAATTCGGTTCGTTACGCCCCGTCGAAGCATAGGGGGATGGGTCGCAGTCGCATTGTTGAAGGGACGCTCTGATGCTTTGGTAGGCTTACGATCGCTGGGCGTGAGCCGCTCGACGTAGTCTGCAAGACGCTTTGAATGCATGATGAGTCGTGATGCTGAGTATGCTTAGGTGGTCTGGTTGTGGTTAGGTGTAGGTAGATGTGGTGGTGTTTGGGTAGGGGAAAAGGGAATGGGGGAATAAATAGACAAAGCGAACAGAGTTGGAGAGTATGTCTGCATGATCTTGGCACTGGTATTGGCACTGATATTGGCACTGGAATTGAGTGAACAAACGAAGGGCTCTTGAACTAGGCATCTATCAGTGCCGCTTCGTTGTTGTTCTTGAGAGTGACAAGAAGGGAGCGTTGCTGGCCACGGGGGATACTTGTTGACACAGGTTTTTCCGATCTGTACCAGCGAACAAATCAGATTGATGTTTGAACGAAAGTCAATCCGTTTTATTCTTTCGAAGTTTTCTGAGCATCTTGGTGTTTCTCCTCTTTTGAGTTCGCGAACTCCCCGAATATTGGCATACACATAAACTCTGTGTTCACATGGTGAACATGACTGGTGGTAAGAGCAGAATAATAGGGTTAATTGCTGGAAGAGATCAAGAAAAGTACAACTGTCACTTCTTTCACATTCTCTCACTGCTTTACTACATGGAGTGTAGCCATGTTACGTTCTTCAATAATTTCGTGCAGTTTTCCATTGCCATGGCAGAACTATTCTACAAGGCTGAGGACAGCACAATAAAGTAGCCTAATTACTACCTAAAACTAGCATAAAGTAATTACCTAAATTATCTTATCTCTTAGACAATTCTTCTAATACCCTGAGACTAGGTGGTGGTGGTGGTAGTTTACACAACGTCGAAATCTCTATGTGTAAGCGTGGTTTAAACAACACCGAGCACTCTATTCTTGCACTGGAGAATCTCACTAAGAAGGATATGAATAAAAAGGATAAGCAAATTGCAGATTTGAAGAAAAAAGTTTTTTTACTTAAGGGTAAAGTTAAGACTATTAAGGAGTTCCTTGGGATAGTTAAGCTTCCTAAGGCTAATACTACTACTGTTCCTGCTGAAAGCTAGGTAACTGGTAAGAATGTTAGCGAAAATGGTAATGAGAATACTGGCGAGAATGCTGTCGAGAACACTGGTGAGAATGCTGTCGAGAATGTTAGTAATGGTGAGAATGCTGGGGGGGAAACCGATGGTGATATAGGGTAAGCACATGGCAAGATCGCATCCTGGTGTCGTGATACATTACATGAACAAGGGTACAAACACACCGCATCGCTAAGAATAGAACAGAAGCACAAGAACAGATTCAGCACGAACGGTGCAGAAACACGATATCCCTCCACTGATTATACCCGTGAAGTTTCAACTCCCCGCTGCTGCGAGCTCCTCCCCTCATGATGCGCGTGTTTTGTTGACCGTGCTTCGCTAGCATCTTGGCTGATCATCACAAAAACGGTCGCGTTTAATAAACCCTGAATCAAGCACGGATATGGTTTGTTGGCCCTGCATGGGATCGACCATGTAATTATGATGCGTGTTTGTTGTCTGTGGCTACCTGAACAAGTCTCAAATCCTGTAATTGCAGGCGGTGAAAAAAAAGAAAGGTCAAGGTCCCGTCAGTTCATTTCGCTGTGCTTTAATTGGAAACATTTGACCAGGGTGTGCCTCTCTCCCCGTGCTACAGTATTTGTACCTTGAGCTGTTATGGGAATGCAAGCTTGAAAATGGGAAAACACAACACAACGCAACGCAACACATGACCCCTGCTTTTCTGTTGGAGGGTAACAGCTTTGTTCCTATTCGTCAGCGTCAAAACCGCGGGCACGGCAGACAAGGCTTGGGGCGAACTGGACCTAGTTTAGCTTGAAAGCTTTTTGTTGGAGAGTCTGGCGTCATGGGTAATCATGATGAAAATCATGAGAGAGACGGAGATCTGTACCTGTGGTGTTGTATGTGTGTCCGTCCAGTGTACAGTAGCTTGTGATGATCAAACCCTGAATCATGAGATGCATATTTAGCTAGAAACATTAACGGAGATGATCTGTCGCATCTTGAAAGCTCCCCAGCTCAAGCTTGCCTAGCTTCCGAGTCAGCTGCTGTTGGTTCCATCATCCCCAACCTAGGTAGGATGAAGCTTTCCCTTCTACCTGTTACTTCTTGACGGCGTTACCCTTCTGCCACTCATCCAATATGGACAAGTCAAACATAACCATAGGCAATCGCCTTTTCCTGTCCTATCGTATCGTCCTGGCCTCATCGAAAACAGGGTCTTGAGCTCATCGTGTGTGTGCAGAGTGTGTCACTCGCTCATCCATGTCTCACTGCCCACTTAGCGCCCACCGCTACAGTGCTGCATCCCCCCTCTCCATCCCC
>QHHH01000018.1:9010-93522 GCA_004367485.1 Fusarium citri | reverse complement strand
TCCCAGCCCCCAACCGACAATACGCCATGTCCGATAGACCCTCACACCGAGGTGGCCGCGGCCAAGGATCACATCCCCGAGGTGGACGCGGAGGCGGTCGCGGAGGAGGCGGCGCGGGAGGCGCTCAACAGGAGCGTGAGAGGCCCAAGAAGGAGAACATCCTCGACCTGGGCAAGTATATGGACAAGCAGATCACTGTCAAGTTCAATGGTGGTCGCGAGGGTACGCCTATCCGAGTCGCGCGCTTTTGAACCCAAGGTGCTAACCATTCATTCAGTCAAGGGCACCCTAAAGGGTTATGATGCTCTCATGAACCTGGTCCTCGACGATGTACACGAGGTTGTTCGAGGTATGCCGCTTCATCACATTTATTCATCTTACATCCCTCTCTTCGTACTCCCACAGCTGACATCATGTTCACAGACGACGAAGGCAACGAGTCTACTCGATCCCTTGGTCTTGTTGTCGTGCGAGGCACCCTCCTCGTCCTTGTCAGCCCTGTCGACGGCAGCGAAGAAATTGCCAACCCTTTTGTACAAGCCGAGGATGACTGAAGTAGCCAACAAGAAAACGGATCAGAAACGAACATTACGACGATGGTGATGAGTAGAATGCCTGATTGAGAATCGGCCACACAACGTACGGCCGTATGAATGCTGGACAACCTCAGGAAGGAGATCGAGCGATATGCCCAGACCGCCTTGTCCAAGCATGACATTCTGGATCACGGATGGGTCTCAAAGAGCTGTATCGTGCAAATCCAATGGGTCTCGATCGTACAATTATCACGTCACTGGCCACTAGTGTCTTGTATTCAAGGCAATATCTCGTGTTAATACATCTCGCTGAACTTTCTGCCCTACAAAAACTTCTGATAACCGAGTCTCGGTCTATAGTGATCAACCATGGCCTGAAAGATGAGTGGCCACACTGATCCAAGGTCGCACTCTTCCAACCTAATAACCAAGGCATTTGCCCAATTTCTGTCGCATGACGGAGCATCAGAGGCCTCGTCCCGACTTGCTTCCCTTCACAAGTTCGCCAAAAGCATTCGTCAACATTTTCTTGAGCTCTTTGAAGCTGACGAGGAAGCTGGTCTGTTCGTCTCGACTCGTCAGACAAATCCTCTCGTCTGATCCAATATCTAGCTTGTTCATGCATCGAAGCATGTGTCCCATGTCTAGGACTGGTTTGCCGTTGTTATCAACTTGATGAAAGACGTAGTCTCGGAAAAGTTTGAGCATGTAGCGTTCACCATTCTCGGACCACGCCCGATCTCCTTCAAATTCGGGTCGTTCGTTAATGGTTGCGAGCTTCATCATTAGCCTCGCAGCCCTTCCGTTTTCGATTTCCCGCATCATATCGGCATTGACCTTGTCCAAAGCTTGCAGATTCTGGTCAAATGTAGTGGTAATGCGCCCAGCGATTCCACGTACAAACTCCTCAATACCCTTCTGTGCTGGAGGCTGTTGGGGTGTGAGAAGCCATAAAACAGTGTCTCTCATCTCCACTGAATACACCCTTGACATTTGTTCCACAGACATCTGATAGTTGGTCAGGTGAACTGGCAGCGTGTTTGTTGTTAAACACAGCAACAAGCGTCCGAATTGAATAAAGTCTTCTTGCTGAAGTTCCTGAATCGGCCGATGTGCATCATACTGCACAACGTCGAGGATGGAGCACGCACTGAGACGAATCCGGTTTTTATGGGTCAATATGATCTTGCTCGGGTCAATGCAGCGTGCTGCCAAGTTGATAGAATGGATAGCCTGAAGCGCATTGGCGATCTGTGAGATATAGGCCCAGAGCACGTTTTCGGCAATGGGGGTTTTTGCCTGGAAACGATTGCCATGAGTGGTGCTTGGGGTTAAATGAGCCTCAACAAGTGTCTTTGACAGGGGGTAATAGTCTTGAACGAAAATGAGCGAGCTGTCTCCAAAGGCACGTGTTGTGAATGCATCAATAATAGTGACCACGTTGCCGTTATTGATGCGTCGCCATTCCTTGACAAGTCTGATTGCGTGTTCATTGGTCAATCTGTAACCTTCAAGCCGCCTCAAACAGTAAAGATTGCCGGTCTTGGTTGCTGTAGCTTTGTAGACCCAACTAGGATACCCAAAGATATTGGCATTTTTTCGATGGGTCGTATCTAAAGGCACCAGATTGTGGTAATTGTCGAGCTGTGGTAACTGAGAGTTGGGAAGGACTTGGCCTGCTGCCTCAAGCTTCCGGGCAATCTCTTCGCGCTCCTTCTCGGGGAGGAAAAAGTCGTGGGGCACACGATGATACGGCATCAAATCATCTCGATGAGGTGCAACTGGGAAATATAAGTGGTGTTGCAGTGGTTGAAGGGGCGTCGCAAACGCGTTCTGCGCTTGGAAGTAACCTGGCCCATGACCACCTAAGGCAGGGTCTTCTGCGTAGGGATTGAACTGAGGAGTAGTGAGACCTTGGTTCACAGAGGGCATAGTAAATGGGTCGTAGGAGATGCCGCTATCTTGGGCAGCACCATTTGCAGCGGTCTACCTGATCAGCACAACCTTCACCTCAGATGTGATTATATGCCTTACCGTAGAGTTTATGTCAAAATTGGGGGTAAATTCGCGGATAGACGCAGGATTGAAAACGCTGTTATCGCCATCTTGCGGGCCAACGGGTGTGGCGGCTTAGCAAACGTACTGTTAGCCAAGTCGGGAATCACAAGAATACATAAGGTTTCGTACAGCCTAATCCACGTGGAGTAAACGCCGGGGCGCTTGCAGCTTGCGAAGAGAATGTAGGTTTCTTGCTACCTATACCGGCGGGCGTAAAGGAAGGTGAATCGACGTTTAACGATTTCTTGGATCTGGTATTATCGCTGTCAGCCATCCTGTTAGATCAATGGAACATGTCTAACGCGGCAAGAAAAGGAAAGGAAGAAACATGAGTGTTTGGAAGGTTGGCTGATATGTGAAGACAGGCAAGGCAGTGAGTGAATGAGATGAACGAAAGAATATGGCCAGGATAGTCAGTCATATAGGGAGGGTCTTGTATCGACGAATGGAACAATCCGTGGTTTGAAACCCCCAAGGAAGAGCTGGCAGAGCTGGCAGAGAAGGGCAAGCTATTTGTGATAGTCGAGGCAGCCAGGCACCATAAGTCCTTCTTGCTGCAGCCATGACATGACGTCTCACCTCTACAGACTCAAATTGCGGCAGTTGCAATCAACACTTTTTGAGTCCCCAAATCACATTACCAATTCAACGAGCATCCATGGATACCTAAGGTAGGTACCTAGGTAGGTAGGTGGTGACAGGAAGGGACGTTCCTGGCCAGCGTGTGTAACCTTAAGCGAACTAGGCGAAGCCAGAGTTTTGGTATAGCGAGCTTTCGCATGACAGATCCTCAAAGCAAGCAGAGCAAAGCAATCATGGATGGACAAGGTTAACCTACATATCTGAATTGGAGTTGTTCTTGTTCTGGTCATGGCTGAAAGCACAGCCTTGATCTTCATAACGACAATGGCCATATATAAGTACGTTTCGGCATAATGTATCTTTATTCTCTGGGAAGGGTCCAAGTCAGTGTTTGTTTGGACTTGTGATTCTATAGTCGGAAGGGCAAACGAACCGCGTCCTTTGGGCCTTGGGGACCCGACTTGGCGTCGTAGATCGGCCGGTTGATATCGCGATGTCGCCATGGTCAGTAGTATATAGTGTTTAGGATAGTACAGCCCCCTTGGCCGAGTTTACGACGTCTAAACGCAAGTATGATCTATTAGCAGGCTGCAAGGAGCAATAGCGGTCTTGCACGGAGAACAAAGCCGAGAGGGTCCAGTCCGAATACTGACAAAGACAGCACCTACTTGACTCTGGCAAGCATTTCCCATGGTTCAATTGATCGAGGCGACGGGCCGCCCATGGAGGAACGAGACGGGCGGCAGGGTTTCAACGGCGCTGCTGACCGGAGCAGCGTGGAAGTCGAACAGAGCGCAGGAAGCCAACGACCGTGCTCAGGAGAAACAAGGCGCGGGCCGTCGCCTCTTGTAGTGGAAGCAAGCAGGTGCGAGGTCGGGGTGACACGAGAATAAGGCAAGGTATGTAGGAGTTGGATGAGTGTGGATGTGGGCGGTGGGGGGCACTTTTGGTGGAGGGACCGGCGCGCAGACAGGACAGGACAGGACATCCAGTTCACCGCGCTTCAGAGTATCTCTCCCGCACAACTAATATGTAAAGATACATGTGATGCTTCACCCCCGCGGCATGACGCCAACCTACCTCCCTACTGTACCTCAAAGCCAGCTTGTTCCAATTATGCAATATTCCGAAGAATAGCCCACCCAAAACGGGTTTAATCTGTTTAACTGATACGATATCCCTACTGATAAGCTAAGCTTTGTCGCGCTCCGATGCCATCATACTACTCATTTAGCTCTCTTGATATCCATTGTATCACCAATGCGCATTAACACAGGGCCCCAAGCCATGGCAGTTGTCTCCTTTTCCATGTTCACAAAAACCAAGTAGTTTAAAGACTGCATAAATTCAACTTTTGTCTAGTATTTACCTGCCTAGGTGCCCACTCTTCGTTCGCAGGCTACCGGAACCTTCTTTTCCCATTGTTCGTTCTTACGAGGGCAGCGTGGGGTCACCGCAACAACCGAAACGCAGAGCGCAACCTTTCGTCCTGCGCATAGGCATCGCCTGTATTGTTAAGGGTTTCGCTTTCAACCAAAGTCAACACTCAGTGGTATTGCCATTCATCAAGAGCTGGTCATCGGAAATCCCAAGCATATAGCATGGCCGACAGCGAGATCGACTTGGGACAGCTGTCCTCTAGTCAGCAAGAAGCTCTCAATCAGTATACTCAGGTCACCAACCAAGAATTCAATGAAGCCATCCCACTTTTAAGGCGGTCGGAATGGAATGTCCAGGTACGCAATCTCATCGTTTGCTTTTGTCCAGAGATTCTAACGGGAAGCCCGCAGATTGCAATCGCCAAGTTCTTCGATGGCGAAACAGCCGACCCAATAGGTGCAGCGCAACAAGAAATTCCTCGAGCGACAGCACGACATGAGAACCTTCAAGAGAGTCTTTTCTCTGAGGCGGCGCGTCCCTCGCGTACCTCACCACGGCAGCGCACCGATCTAGCGCCACGAATCGTCCCCCAGAACTCGGTCACGAATCGGGCACCCTGGCTCCTGGGTTTACTTCTTACGCCTTTCAGTTTGGGATGGAGGGCAGCCTCGACACTGTTCCGAACCCTGATATATGCGTTGTCATTCTTGCCGGCATCGATTCGACCACGTGCCGTAACGAGCCGAATATCCACCGGCTTCAGGGGCACAAATGGTCGACGTCCTCTAATGCCTCAGGATACAGCTTCGAGGTTTAAGCGAGAATTTGAGGAGGAGTATGGAGAGAACGATTTGCCATTTTTCGAGGGCGGGGTTGCTCAGGCGCACGACCAAGCTAAAAAGGATCTCAAATTTATGCTTGTGGTATTATTATCTCCCGAGCATGACGATACCGAGTCCTTTGTCAGAGACACTTTGCTATCACCAGAAGTGGTTGCATTCATCAAGGATCCTGCCAATAACATCATTCTTTGGGGTGGTAACGTCTTGGATTCTGAAGCCTATCAGGTGGCCCAAGAATACATCTGCACCAAATTCCCTTTCTCGGCGTTGGTTTGTCTCACGCCAAGAGAGGGCAGCACTCGCATGGGGATCGTCAAGCGACTTGCTGGGCCTATGCCCCCAGCTACTTATTTATCGGAAATCCGAGCGGCTATTGAGAAGTATGGTGCTGATCTAGACGGAGTGCGGGCTGAACGAACAGCCCAGGAAGTGACAAGAAGCCTACGAACTGAACAAGACTCGGCATACGAGCGATCCCTAGCTATTGATCGCGAGCGTGCTCGACAGAAGAAAGAAGCAGCAGCAGCCGCGGCAGCAGCAGAGAAGCGTGCCTTGGAAGAAGCAAATGCAACAGCAGTCCGCGAAGAAAAGCGCAGACAGTGGAAATCATGGAGAGCCACGACCATCGTGGCTGAGCCACCAATTAGTGACAAAAATGTTGTACGAGTCGCTCTCAAGATGCCCGAGGAATCGGGTATTGGCCGAATTGTACGTCGTTTTCCCCAAGATGCGTCACTGGAAGATATGTATGCCTTTGTAGAGTGCTACAGTGTTCTTCAAGAACAGTATGCAGCGGTCAGTGACAGGCCGGAAGGGTACGCGCACGAGTACAAGTTCCGAATCGCCTCTATCCTTCCCAGGATGGTGTACGAGCCTAGCACGACAGTGACAATGGGGGAGAAGATTGGAAAATCAGGAAATCTGATTGTAGAGGACATCTCACCAGATGATGAAGATGATGAGGATGATGACGAAGACGACGAGGCGGAGGGCAGTCAGTAGACAAAGCTGCGAAGCGCTAACTCCTGGCCATTGTTTATTAGGTACGGTGTGGGGTTGTTTTGCATAGCAATCGAAATAGGCTTGTTTCCATTGAATAGACACAATTTGCAATGAAAGGTGGCCAAACCGTATATAGCAGTGGTGGCATCAACCGTGCCATTTATCGGATTCTGATTTACATGTGTACCTAGTTGCACCAGCTCAAAAGTATCTGCCGAAGCCCAAGGAAGGAATAATGAAGGCAAGTTTCCGCTATCGGACTTATACAACTTCAAGTGCACTGTAATCCAAGCATCCGAGCGAGATCTGATGCCTTAACAATGAGAATGGCCTAACAGCCAGTCATTCAAGCTTAGACCATTGAGCTTATTAATCTGTAACGGTCCGCCCATCCATCACATTTTATATGACAGGACAGCGTGCCTTTACTTACCTACCTACCTACCTAGGTAGCTTACAATAGACTGTTGTCGGTGCAGAGCAAAGATCCAGAAGAGCGGTTCACAGTGGGTATCGTGCGGATCATTTCCCTACGGGCAATCCTTTTGCATATCGAAAACGACACGCGTTGACTTGAGATGTTGGAGATTCATGACAAAACCCAAGGCAAAGCCAAGACGCGAATGTCATGTGTGTTACCCAGCGGCGATAGAGAGGGGTTGATTGCGTAGGGTGGTGAGGCAGTGCAACATTGGCCGCCTGAGAATGGTAAAATCGGACGGAAAGCTGGAGATCTATATGAAGCCTTAGGTGTAGGTACCTAAGTAGGTAGGCAGGTAAGTACGTTGGATTAGTACTACAGGTACTAGAGTTAATTAACTCGATGAAACAACTTCCATCGTCTTTCCCTCTTACCTCACCTTTGCAGATTCGCTCTCTTCCCGTCCCCATGGGCTTCCCCTCGATCTTGTAAAAGGACCCTGCAAATCTTGAGCTTTAACAGCCTAAGCCCGGCCTTAAGCCCACCTCAACGAGTGGGTGACGCACGGGGCGGTATTAGCGAGCAGCGCATCACGGACCCTTGGATAACTCCGAATACCTACCTGGCCTTGAGAGATCAATATCAAAACAAGTGACACAACAAGGGGAAAGAAAGAAAAGACGACATTACCGAACCACTATTATCCCCGCTGCAAGATAATCTACCTTGGTACCTATCTCACAACACAAGATTCAACCAAGCCAACCTAACTCTTCACACTCATCCATCATCTCCCAGGATCAAGACCCTTGCTACTCCCAGACAACGGCGCCAATCAGTCGACGCTCGCTCCAATTCAATCCAACATCGTCAGCTCCGCGAAACAAGTTAAATCAACCGACATCACCGTTCGTTTCTGAAACTGTGAAAGCATTGGATTGGATGGTCGGCGCCTTCCCATTTGGGCCTTAATTTCCCTTCATCTTTTCTTCTACTGGAACCCTACTTCCTCAACAGCCCGCCTACCTCCGTACGATTCTGTTGTTTCTCACCGTCAAAACCAAGACCACTCTCTCTACCTGCCTACCCGTAGGCAACCTCTCGCTGCCTCCTGTCTATATCCACAAGGCACCCCCCATCTACCACGTCCAAAAGCCGCCCATTGCGGCGCGAGGCTCCCACGCAGCCATGAAATCTATGAAGGGCCTTGGTATGAGCAAAGTGCTCGGAAGCATCAGGAAGAAAGCAAGCAATGTTTCAAATCGTACGTGTCTTCATGCACATGCGCGCAGCGCTGCGACCCCAGAGACTCAAGCAGCGCAAAATAAACAAGGCGATATCTGACGTTTGTAGGAACATCTGACGGACCTTCTGGGGCATCGGCGTCTGGGACGACACCCGCAGGCTCACCAGAGGCTACAGCTCATAATAGTGTGGTACGTCGTCGTATTTTCGCGCAATTTTGCGACGCCGTCCGACGTCTGGTCATTGCTGACGAGAATCTAGAAAGCATTCTGCGAGTCCAGAGGGACCAACAAGGTGAATACTCCCGACCACCATTTGCCTCTTGTGAAACATTATCATTAATCCGATGCACTTCTGCAAAATAGAACGATGAGGTTCTTTTTCTCCCTCCGATTGTCGACGCCGCAGAGTCCTCCCCAGCCGCCGCCGCAGAATGCGCGCGCTTGATCCGCAAATACCTGTCAAAAGAATACTTTTCGAGGCCATTATGGCAATACAATGCGATCATGTTATTGCGCATCTTGACTGATAACCCCGGCCCAACCTTCACGCGAAACCTAGACCAGAAGTTCGTCGATACTATGCGCTCGCTCCTCAAACACTCGAAGGATCCCAGTGTCCGCCAGATCGTGATGGAGACACTCGATGACTTTCAACACACCAAAGCGTACGACGAGAACTTGACGTTACTCATCACAATGTGGCAAAAGGAGAAGGAAGAAGCTTACAGGAACTACGGCGTATGTTCACGAGACTTGCCTTCTAGGGGCGATCCAGACTAATACAAGCACTTGCAGGGACCACGACAGCAAATGATGTCGCCAGGCGCTTACAACACTTCTCCTCCGCCTCAAAACCCGCATTCTCAAAACTACTTTGCTAGACACCACACGAACAGGCGGTTGCCCGATCCTGTCGAGCTTGCCAGCAGGCTCGAAGAAGCTCGAACGTCAGCCAAGTTACTTGAACAGGTCGTTATGAATACACCTCCAGGCGAGATTCTCGACAATGATCTCATCAAGGAGTTTGCCGATCGATGTTCGAGCGCTTCCCGCAGCATCCAGGGCTACATGACTTCCGAGAACCCTACGCCCGATAACGATACAATGGAGAACCTCATCGACACCAACGAGCAGCTGCAGACAGCCCTTAATCAGCACAAGCGCGCTGTGCTCAGTGCTCGCAAACAATTAGGCCTGAACGAACGCACTGATTCCCAGTCGCCGAGTGTAACCCCTCAGCTTCAGCCTGAACAACAGCCAGAATCTCAGTTCCAGACCAACGGAACAGACACGAACCACTATTTCAACAATGCATCCTCTTCGAGCTCTGGACCCAACCACGGTAAGGGCAAGGAGACACAATCTTACTCCCCTCCCCCGGGTCCCCCTCCGAGGGCAGGTGAAGGAAGCTCAAGCCGACCCTACGATGAGCCTGCCGAGAACCCATTCGCAGACCCTCAACCGGGCGGTTCCGCCCCTACGAACCCATCGTACCAGTACTCTGAGGAACAACGCCCTGCAGCCGAGCCTTTCCATCCCGGCTTCAGGCCAACAGAAAGCTACCTAGGTCGTCAAGATAGCGCCATTGGGAAGGTTCACATGCATGGCGCGGGAGCCTCCACGCCATCAGCCCAGCCTCCCGCACAGCAGCGACTCGACGAGGTCTCAGACGACGACGACATATACGATGCACCCAGCGGCCCTCCGCCCAAGAGCAAGGAGCCGATGTACCGATACTAATAGTGAGACCTCGAGGAGTGCGAAGACCACTCTGGTGATGGTTCTCACAATATGCGTCCCGATCAATCGAATTTGCTAGAGTGCGCTGCATTTCTTTATCTCAAGACATCAATGGTTTGTGTTGAGAAACTCCAGGCTAGATGGAAGATGATGAATACCTATGTTGGAAAGATGGAGCGTTGTTTTTGAATCGGCATCTTTGTGTTCTCGTACATGCATCAATAGGCAAGCGTGGCGAAAGGCAGATTCCTATGGCATTCTCTTTTGTTGTGCTGTAACTATTCTATTGTTTTTTTACACTAAGGCTAGGGCATCAATACCACTTCTTGTCCCTATGAGCTACGTTCTTTCAACATTACAGGTAACCTCCTCAGTCTGATTGTATTCCGCCTGTCCATGTTACCTATATAGTGGTTCTTTATATGCAACAAGGTAGTTGTGGGTTTCTGTTAATGCGACAAAGAGAGAGAATATGTTTCCACTCGAGGCTCTCCAGCGTTGGAGAAATTGCGGTACCCACAGGTCACATCGGCTTTCGAAGTAGTATGTGTCCAATAATACCGCGTTCCTCTCTGCTGGTTCATTGTTGGTTCACAGCGACTGTGGTAACTTTTGCGTGGCTTATGATCTGGCAAGTCGGAGCGTTATGAATGACCAACAGCAGGTGTTGAAGTCAGTTGCAAGAGATAGAAGGACATGCATGATTTCGTTAGAGTTCACTGCAGATGCAAGTCTCAGGGCCCGAGTCTCGGATTCGACAGCGTGGCCAAGGTATCATCATGGCTGGTTGAGGTAGTACCAGGCGGAGAAAGGAAATGGAAACAGTTGGTGATGACGGTCTTTATCGGCAGAGCTATATGGAGACGATTCTCTGCAGCCCCAAGTTGAAAGTGTTGCAATGGTTTGGATTAGGTATTCTGAAGCGTTGGGTGGTAATCTATGTGGTGGAGATAGCCTCGTCTGGTGGGGTGGATCGATCTTTTGCTTTTTTTTTTTTTTCCTTTGCTCAGAAGAAGCAATCCTACTCTTGTGGCATCTTTGTTTACCGTTTGACGTGATGTAGTGGTTGAAATCGATCGTCCAGACTCTCGGCCCGCCTATGTGCTCGGCCAATTTCTCTTCAGCTGTTAATAGCTGACAGACTTAAACTTCCGGGGGAACGTAATCCATCGGATGGGCTATCGTTTTCAGGAGGCCCTGGTCGAGATTCCCAGGATCTTGGACTGCTAAGGGACGTTGTGTTTGCTGTTCTTGACACGGCGACTGGTCGATGTAACCCTAAACAGCGTCTACCGAACCAGTCGCATTTAATGGCGACCATCCACAACACGACCCTTGCTCACTTTACCTGTAGCGTTCTGTACAGTATCCGTACAGTTTTCAGCCTGAACAATATGACAGAATAACTATCGTATCTGTCACAACCAATCTTTCGCAATAATGGAGTATTGAAAGAATAGCTTGGCGTTAGCCCAGTTTTTGTCGCATCACTTCTTTATCAGAAAAGTAATTGCTAGGGCTGTCGTCGAGGTAAGCCCGTGTCAACGGACTCGGTTTGGAGTGGTAGCTGCAGATGCAGTTGCAGTTGCAGTCGCAGTCGCAGATGTAGATGTAGATGCAAGTGATGTGGTGGATATGAATGGATACGTACTATTTGAGAAGCCCGCATGATGAATGCACAAATCTGCTTGTAGCCCGCTCCGCCCCACTGGCTGACGGGACACGACACGAGATGGAGAATGCAGGCCGAACTGCATGGGAAACCATGCTCTGCTCGAGCCGGTGGGTGTGCCGACGATTATGTCATTACCGATATCGATGCTGATACCTAGGTAGGTAGGTAGGTAGATATCCAGTACAAGCGAGAGAAGGAAAATCTATGAGACAAGCGTCAAGGACTATCACGACTCACTGACGAGTCGAGTCGAGTCAGATGCGGATATGAGATGAAGCTATGGATATCTGGTATCGGGAGTATTCAGAAACTTGGGTTTGTTTCGACTTAATAAGCTAGCCGTCCCTAAAGAGGAAATAAATGACCAGCCTGTCAACCCCATGCTTCCTTCCAGAATACCCAGCTTAATCTTGGGTGTTTATTATTACAGGGAAGGGAAGGGAAGGAAGGAAGGAAGGGCCAAGCCTTGCTTGCTTGTTTCCATCCTTACCTTACATGCCGCAAGAACTTACTTACCATATGGGTACCTACCTATAGTACTCCGTACCTTCCTTAAATTCGATGACACGGAAATTAATAAGGTAGGTACCTAACCAGGGAAGGTATCACATGACAGCTGCCAAAGTCTTGCTCAACAACCACCAATCCCAAGAGGCAACATCCATCTGGCCATAGAACAGACAGCAACCTAAGTACCTAAATCATGATGGTCCGGTCGGTCATTGAACTGCCTAGGAAGGGAAATGCTTGCTGCTGGCTGGCCTGTGTAGACGGTTCATGCAGGGCATCAAATTGGCAAATAAAAAATGGATGGATGGACGGACGGACGACTACGACTTGGTCTTGGTCTTGGTCTTGGTCTTGACTGCTCATCTCCAACAACTACGGCTGACATTGGCATCGACATAAACACGAACAAGGATCTCGGAAGAATGCGATTGACTGCCCAAGTTCTAACCCAACTTCTCCCCTGTTCCCCGCTGCGCGCCGCACCGTGGTCTGGGGCGTTTCAACAGCAGCGATTGGTTCCGCATTGAGACACCATGAGGGGCTGCCGTTCCCTTCAGCTGGGTCCCCATTTTCCCGTTTTGGGGCAGTCTTGCGAACGATAGACTAACGTTAGTCTAGTTTACCTTTCTGCTTTGCCTGTACGACAACCACGATGAACGGAATCGGGAGGCGGGAGGCGTGTTGTGTGCCCGCTCACGATACTGTACCATACGATACGACACGATACGATACGCACAAGGCATAGATGCCCCAAATCATTCCACTCTGTTCCTCTGTTCTGTTCGGCGTTCAGTGGTCCCCTGTCAGCTATGCTATGCCATGCCATGCTGCTACGGCCAAGCACGCACTCTCATCAAGACTGGACAGCACTTGTTCAAATCTGCTTTCTGTTTCACTCGATCCGACCAAGTACGGCATCACGCTTCACTTATTTCTCAACCTAGATCCCGCGCTCAATGACCGAGATCGTCTTGCCGTGCCATGCCATGCCCGCCCCTGTTTTCAGAAAAGGCTTGAAGCTCTCTCCAAACTGTACATTTTTTTGATAGAATGACGCCGCATGATGCTCATGCTCATGCTCATGCAGGCAGATTATCACACGACTCTTTCTCTTTATGTGCTCACTGTACAGTACCTGATGTCGTTTTACCCACCATGTCTCTGCTCTTGATGCTCTATTCGTCCAGACTCTTTAGCCGCCTACGTTCATTATTATCATAGTTAATACTACTACACATATACATAGCAAATGGCTTTGGCTGTTACAGTATTCTGGCTCGAGCTTTGATCTGTCACCTCCCCGACTCGGACTAGGACACCCTTATTCCTCCTTCATCTGCACTTCGCGTCTTTCTTTGCTTTAGCTTTAGCTTTCACTCCACATGCAATGCAAGTTATCCTTGCTTGCCCGATCTTTTTCGCTTCGGAGGCTCGGCCATCTCCACATATCCATCAATCCACCCTCTGGTCGCTCAAATTTGTCTCGAGATAGGATAGCCCAAGCTCCTGTAATTGTTTTACATTCTTTTTTTTTGTCTGTGACATGACCGGGAGTGCCGTCTTTGGCCTTCCTACTACCTACCCAGTTTCCAGTAGACTCTCACTCTCACTCTCCCACGTTCCTTTTCCGATTCTGGGCTCTACCTACTTACCTACCTACGTTACAAACCGAGAAAAACTTGTTGCTCTCTTTGATCAAAGGACATGTATCCATACATACGTACATAGATGATCCTGGTGGTCATCTCTCCACCCCACCTAGACGTGGCCTGGCTCTGCTTCCATATCCCAGCAAATCAACCTTGCTATGGTTCCGTCTTGTTGGAACCGCTTCAAGGACCCATCCCTCCATGTCGAGCGAGGGTTTTTGTCAGTTCCTAACCCGCATGAGGCTTGACCGTCTTCCATCCTTCGTTACTTTCGCCTCAACTAGTCTAGTGTCATCAAGCAAAAAAGTAGAGTTTACGCCCGGTACTCATTCCCGAGCTGCCATATTAGGTGGCCGACCTATACATAGACAAAGCAACGTCCCATCTGTCACTTCCTTAATAAATCACAGTTCAGGATCGGGGTTTTCTTTGCCAAACATATCCTTTCGGTTTTCACTCTTAGCCGGTCCGGTTAACCTTACCATGCTCTCTACAACCGAGCTGTTGGTTTCTCCGCCTCCCATTACTTTATCGTACTCTGTACCACCAAGTCGGTCTTGCTTCTCGTTCAACTCTCCCAGATCCTCTCATTGTATGGACACTTCGATCCGGACACCACCTTCGCCAAGCTTGTCCTTGAACTGCCTCAGCTCAGAGCTTATCGCGCTTGTGTTCGAACAGGTATGTCACAGCATTTGCAATGAATGGTATACTCCATTCACATGGGAGCACAGTACTAATCTGACTCTGCATCTGGTAGCTTCGTGATCTAGACTCACATGCCCTCGCGTCTGTGCGTCTCGTCTCAACGAGGTTCGACGCCATCGCTGCACCCATCGCATACCGATTCCTGACCTTGAATGAGGCTCTTGTCGCACCAGATGCTGAACGAAGACATCCTGACGTTTTTCACCGTATCTCTAACCTTACCAACCATGTCACCATACCAAGCAACTTGAGCTCTACAGGTATCAATATCCTGTTATCTTGCATTAAGCGATTGAAGTCTGTCCGGTACTGAAGCCCACCCTCAAAACTCCCATCATTTTACTGATGAATTTGACAACAGCTGGCGATATGTGGATAATGATATTCCTACCGCAGGCTTATGGTTGCCTTCGGATCTTGGCAGTTTACACGGCTGTAACTCCAACACTACACAATTACACATCGAGAATCTTCCTCTTCGACGAGAATATGAGGGAAACCCGCTGGATACATTCATCAGATCAATTCCTGCTGAACTGTTAACGTCGTTGAAGCTTGCCAACCCAACTCCCGTACTGTCGACTCGACTAAACCTACTAAAGCAACTTCTTGTTCAAGCTCAACAACTTGACACATTATGCTATGAAGATCGTGGTCAGGGTACATGCTTCAGCTTTTCTCCAGGAGAAAAGATGCCGCCTATCAACAACTTGCTGTTGCGATCGTACGACTGGCAGCATACATCTGAGGACGTTGGAAAACACTGGGACTTGTCCAAGATACAATCCCTCGAATTGATCTCGGTGCCCATCTTCAACTTTCTCAAATCAGTCTGCCTTGAAGACTTTTCTCGACTTCACACCCTCCATGCGGAAGATTATAGCGCCCATTTGTCGGACAAGAGAGAAGATGCGACCCTTGCTTTGAACGTGCTGGTCAAGAACCACATCAAGGCACTCGAGATTTTGAATATTACCTGCCATACCCGGCTATTTCAGCTCGATGCAATTGCAGCACATCGAGACTCTTTACAGGTTCTACGGTTCAGAGATCATGTTGGATTTTCCGAAGACGACCAAAGATGCCCAACACTACCTCCTAGTGCTTTGGCTGGCTTAGGCCAACAACTGAAGTTTGTTCACACACTAGAGCTTGATCTGGACACCAGGCTATGCGATCCTTTTACGTTCCTCCGAGCAGTATGTGCCTTTCCGGCAGTGCACACACTCACACTGCATGTTCAGACCATGATTCAACCGTTGGACGAGGTGGCCCCAGGCGACGATCGCGATTACGAGGCTGCGATGAAGACATTCCAAATACTCGTACAGGAAAAGGAACGACTTGGAGCTCGTATTCCCTGGAGGCACATTGCTGTCAATGTTGGGGGTTGGAAACGAGTGATGGTTCGCAGGCTGGGCGGCATATGGCGACGAAGAAATAATATGGGTATCTACGCTGAAAGATGCTTTATCCTCGAGAGAGATGTACAAAGTGGGAGGATAGCAGTACGCGAGGAGGTATGCGTTGAGCCTACGAGTCATGGAGGAAGTCCGAGCCCTTGAAGGGGTCAATTCAGTGCCTATTACAGAGGTTGTCTGTCAACCTGACACCTCTGCCACCGAGATATGCTGGCACCAAGATAGACTGTCATGCAAAACACATTATAATTAGATACGTCTAACGAACCAGACGTTTAGAACCAATAACGAGAATAATGACATAACGAATAAATGCACCGAGCACCATCATGTTTATTTCATCTCGTGCATCATGCACATGTTGGCTTCCTATTTTTATCTGTCTGAGCCGTGCGCGTTATGCTTTGTCAACAACGATCAACCTTGGCTGTGCATTGCCTAACCTACTGCTTATCGCCATTGTTATCAATTCTTCGATCCTCATGCGAGTGTACATCACATGACCAACTCGTTGCTATTTCTTTGTCTAATATACCGGTGAGTATCCCTTATCTTTCAAAGCCTGTACCTCTTACCCTGCACCAACCTATTCATGGTACCAATGACGTGCGCCATGTGTGGTTCAATCTCTCTATCATTGCCGGTCGTTGCCTCGCTTCTATAATTCTATAATTCTATAAGAAACCTTTCTTGTTCAATGTGCCCTGGTACATGGAGAACATCGCGTTCTGCCAACAGTGTGATGGGAAAATCTGTTCTCACCGAGTCATCTACCGCGTCGCTCGTTCGTATGGCATAGGTACCCGCAATCAACTCTAGTGCTTTACTCGCTGGATCAAGTGTTATGGCCCTGATAGTATGTGCTGCTTTCAAATGCAGCATCTCAGTCGCGTCCTTGGTGATACAGTATGATAAATGATGAATGATGAATGAGCAGGGCAGGTTAGCGCTTCTTTGCCCCATTGGTCTAAAGAAATAAACCTTGTCGTATGTTGGTCCATCCCTTCTTTTCCCGCGCGGCCCTTCCCGTCCCTTCTCATCAATCAGACGATCGCCCTTCGACATGTCATGATACTGTACTGGCCCATTAGCCAAGTACATCCAACGGTTTGAAGCCAACAACCCTCAAAAGACAACACCGAATCGAACCGGTTGCCTACCGCAGAGAGACGAGCCAGGCACGGATACGTCTCTTTCTCTCACACAGTGTGGAGCGCATCTGTCGTGCTCGTCGGCCCCCCGGCCCGGTCGCATTAGTCCTCTTAAGGCGACGAGCAACAGTCAAGCGAAACGTACGAAAGTGGAAACCTGGGTACGATCAGACATGGGCTTTCATGGCAAGAGGAGGGATGGTAAAGTCAAAGGCTTGATACCGACGATTGGGACTATGAGCCGATCGAAGCAAGTTCCGAGGGAGGAAATGATGATCTGGAGGGCTGACTGCAAATTTAGCCGACGGGAAGAGACCAAGTAGAGCCCCAGAAGAATCAAACAAAAGTCTAGAGGCAGCGTGCCAAATCTGGAGCGTTGGGCATCGATCAGATAGAAGTGTTTAGAGGAACTGCTACAGACCAGTCTTACTAGCAGTGTTTGAGGACTATTCTTCTCAGCGAATATCAACAGTTGGACCAACGACTTTGCTCACGATGAATCTTCAAACAACAATACTTTCAAGACAGTTGTGGAGTAGACCAAGCAGCCGGTGTGTGCATTGTTTCTGGTGCCAGCTTACTGCTAGATGTGGTTCAGCAAAGATCTGCCGAGAATCTGTACCATCCTTCCCTTTAAACTAAGTCAACCAAGTGGTAGTGTCTCAACGAGTTTCTTAGACGGTTGTGGACCACCTAAAATTGCAGTTGAGTGCAGCAGATAGATAACCAGGCCGCTGGCACGGTCGTATAGCGTTCGAACCATTGCACAACTCGACAAACATGATTGACCCCAACACTGGTTGGATGTTCTGAGAGCCGCCATCTGCTGAAAGGCAAGTCCATTCTTTGATTCAGTATACGGAATAGAATTCTTGTATGATAATCAGCGCGCAGGATCCTCGAGTGAAGAATAAGTCTCCGTTTCCTTTATAGAAGGCCGTCCAAGCTTCGCCACCGGCGATACGCGGTTATACAAAGCACTGTCCAGCAGCAGAGCAAAACCAGCTGGAATGTACAGCTCTCAAACAAGAATGAAGCCGTGACCTTCCTTCTCTGCCCCGTCAATATAGTGTATAGGGATCGTTCGGTATGGAGTCGATCTCGAGTCGATTTCGGTTGTTGTTGATCATATAATGTGATATCTCAAAGACAGAAACCAAAGCACAGCATGCGGCCGCTCTTGGTCCCTACTCGTTTCTGACCTTGTACAACAGGTGGTATTCTCCAAGTCAGCTGAAGCTTGAATAAGTACCAGCAACAACGACAAGTGTTGATTGAACCAAGTTCAAACAACAGCAGGCTCGGCTTTCCACGAAGACAAGCCTCCAGGAGAACGCATGCGGCATGGAAGAGCTTTTTGCATCCTGGCTTTGGATGATTTGACGGCTTGTTGTCTGTCTGTTGCTCGATGCCTAGGGATGGAGTGGGATCCAAGACTGTTTCTGGTAGAGCCGTGCCCAGATCGCACCCTGTCCTGCCCGCACTGCATCTACGGTCAGCTCCTCAGGCTCCAAGATCCAGAGCTACTGGCTATGCGAGCCCGTCAAGAAAGTTGGTGGCGTCAGAGATGCTGTCGAGAAACGTCCGCGGGTACCGTTCGCCTAAATGGATATTGATGGCTCGCCGCTGGCATCAATCATTCTATCGCCACAAACGCCTGTGGCCTCTGGAGGCCCTCGGTTGTGTTTTTTTCCCTCCGGATCTAGAAGAAAGAGGAGACAGAGGTGTCTGACTGGTTTCGTGACGACGGCGGCGACTCCGTGGGTTCTAGGTTGAAATCAGTGGAACAAAGAGCAAGAGCAAGAGCACAAGCGAGGTGTCAGCTACCTACTAGGTACCTAGGTAGGTAGGTAGGTAGGTAGGCAAGCAGCAGCTGCACTCTTTGCTGTTGTCATGACAATTTTACTATTGCCGTCACAGTTGAACTTGGAAAGATGCCCAGACTCCCTCCTTCCCGCTTTCCAATGCAACTGTCCGTCGTCCCGTGACGTCCCGTCACCATTCATCCGGAAACGGAAAGTCTCTTTTACTCTCTCTGTCTCTCACTCTTGAATTTGTTTACTTTTGGGCTCTCTCCGTCGCATCTTCCTCTCCGGAAAACAAACAATAGACTCGGTTCGCCAGCTCCCGCCCGTTTCCACTCCCGTTCGCGGAACCTCCGAAGCCATTCCCGCGCATTCGGACCCTTCTTTGCACCAAAACAAGCCCCCTTTCCAAGCCATCGTCATCTACATTCCAGTGTCTCCCTCGACCGCTCTTTTGCGCGTACGTTTTCGGCCATACAATCTAATAAAAGAGACCGATACAGATACGGTGAGGCCTCTGGCACACTTCCTCGGGGGGAAGTGGTGATGATGGGTCCTGGGGGGATGGCTATGGAGTTGACTATCTGGTATCCGTACATGGAGGGGCGAAAAATAGGCAGAGTGCTTTCTGAACTTAATAATGGAAGAATCTTAAGCTATATTTGGGTTTCAAAGTATGACTATGGGCGTGTACAGAAAGTTTGATATGGCAATAGTCGTTGGATGGGACAACACCAAGGGGAGAATCACATGGTATACACTATGCAGCAGAGCCGCAAGAGATAATCTCTTGTGAGAGCACTCTCAGGATCCGAATGTAATGTTCATAATCATACCCGGGTACAGTGTAAAGAGAATGGAACTTTTGTTAGTAGATTCTGATTTGTTTGAAACATTAACATAACATCCATCCATGCTTGAGTGTCATGCCATGGCATACTGTATGTATGAATTTTTTGAGACAGAATTTGTTTCTCTCCCTTATTTCGGCAAATGTCTTGGAGAGTCGTCACGTTCCGTCGGGACGGTCCAGTCCATAGTGCTTGTTCCATGTCAAACTTGAAAGTCGTGATCTGGCATGTATAGCTTCATCATCCGAAACCCCTATTCAGCTCTACCATTCGGATTCCATGCCATGGGTATCACCACAGGGTTGTTTTTACACTGGCATTCGGTCAATGTCTGATGTTTTATCCATCCATTGCAGACCTCGACCCTACAATCAAATGCCGCACGACTGAATATTGTGAATACATAGGGGTCATGGGTTTAACAAGTTGACTGACTACATACGCTTTCGAGAAGGGCTTCTCCATCTTTTAGAAAGAGATTTTAGTGTTCCACAAAGGAGTGCAAGGCAAACTCTACAGTGAATAACCTCACGGCTCACTTATTTGACAGCTGCAGCCACTTTACTTTACTCTACATTACAGTCGTGAGACACTGTTTATGTTTCTGTGAAATTATCATGTCTTGGTCACAATGCTTCCCGTGAGTCAAGAGCAACATCAAGTCAGCTCTCAGCTCTCAGCTCTGCAAGGATAATGTATAGTACCTACTGTGGACATTTCGCCCATCCATGGCAATGATCCTGTAGTCCATACCAGCCAAGTACTGTACACAGGTTCAACCGATTATCAGCAACTGAAGTCTGTCTCTTTCCCCACTTCTGGCAATAGACCCGTCACCGGCCGCTTTCATATCATCCATCAAACATTGATCGAATCGAATTAACTCACACGCCCCCCCTCCCTTCTCTCTTGACTCATTTCCACTCCCTTCTTCTACTGTACGCCAAGTCAAGAGTCAAGACCCATCAAGAAGCACAGTCCATGCAAAACCTTACCGCCTCGTCACTCAATTCCACTTCATCAGCGCGTATGCAGCCCGATACACGCCCCCTTGACCGCAGTCGCAGTGCCTGCCGACCACTGATCGATTGAGCGAGCATCGTCATGCCATGCCATTCCATACTGGACTGTCCTCTCCCCTCAATGCACGCTCTTTAGGTAAGCCCTACTCTGACCTTAACTTGAATCGTCGCCGTTGCGCAGTCCAGGACGGACAATAGAGAGTTGTAAACCGGGTCCCTGGAATTAGGACTAGATGACCTGACTGCTGTCGGGTGCGTAGCCCCTGACTCTACCCACTATAATCCGTACGTAGTAGCAGGAGCAAACAAGTGCTGACAGTGGAGGATGGGTTAATGCTGATTGTTGGATCTTGCTTGTCAGGAAACCACCTTCAACATCGGCCAACTTGTGCCCTACCTACGTTAAAACACGTTTCGTTTTATTATTAGACACTCTTGTCATTAGACTTTTAGCTCGGCCCGTGTTATGGTACAGTGCTGTGCCTTGCACTTCCGCTAATCTACGTTACGGCTGGTACCTGAGGCGAACCCAGCCCGGGTCTCGTCTCGTGGTTTAGTTACCGTGCCTTGGTACAGTAGGGAGTAGAGGTAGGGCAGGGACCATTCATCTTTGGTGATACTAGCATCTACCAGGTATACAGGGGATGCTTGCTCAAGGTACCTACTATGGATGTTAGTACCTACCTACCTAACGTTAGTCGGGTGCCTTGGGTTGTATCAACTCCATTGCAACTCATCACCAACAAACAGCACCACAGAGCTCAGACCAGCATCTCACCTGATCTGTCATCTCATTACTTCCGTAGCCAAGATCGAACATGTCTCGCTTCAGCGATGCTGACCACATCAGCCAACGGTCATGTGCTCTTCCCGTCCTGTGCTCCCGCTGCCCCTGTCCTTAATTCTGACCAACATTCCTTGTAGAACGTTTTTTTTTTTTCTTTTCTTTTTCTTTTCTTTTTCTTTTCCTTCTTGTCAACAATCGACAGGGTCTAACCTACTAATTAACTTAGCCTTCAAACGACCCAAGACGGGGGTGATAGTCGGGCGCAGGGAGGGCGAGAGGAAGGGAGGGAGGGCGAGGACAAGGGAAGGATGGCAAGCAAACCCCTTCAGAATATCACATCTACAGTACCTGCCCTGTTTTATTTGTCCAAGGGTTACTGTATCCGTACCTCGAGTTAACTTCAAGTACCTACCTAGGTACCTAACTAACGGCCTGATGATCCACGAGTATCCATAAGCAGGCACATAGATACTGTAGAATAGCTTTAGAATGGCAACGGTTACTGCCTTGCCGCAAGAACAATTTACCTAGGTACCTAGGTACTTAGTCAATTGTTTAGTACAGAAATCGCAACAATCACTAACTGCTTAGTTGGTAGGCGGTAAGTGGTAAGGTAAAGGAATAGAACCGACCGTCCCGTTACATCAGCCAGCCATGATCCATTCACACACTCACCAACGTACTGTACTTGTTGCGCCGCACTTCTGCAATGCAATGTAATGTATGCGGCAGGTCAAATCAGATCAAATCAATAATACATGGAATGGATGCAACGCAATGCAATGCAATTCAATTCCATTTCAATTTCAATCAACTGCTTAAGCCTAGACTCCAGGCCCTAAGTATCTCGTCCCTTACTTCTCACTCCTCCCCCTTCATTCCTTTATAGGAATCCTAGCATCCAATATTAACTTAACGGTACCTACCTAGGTACCTATTCTATTACTGTGTTGCCAAGCTAAAATTTCCATCATTGAAGACAATGAGCGGCCTGTCCGTTGGCCCGCTCTTCTCTCCCTTTCCCTTTTTCCCTTCCCCTTCCTTTTCCTTCCATCCATAGCAAAGGAAGCCAAGTCATGGATCCAATGTTACCTATGTTGTTGGTTGACAGACAACTCGCTCCAATGCACAAGACCCTTCACAACCTTGGTAGTGACATTAACTGGAATTCATATTTGAATTAGTTAGGTAGGTACCCTTAACATCTATCTAACTACTAGACTAGGTACTTAGGTAGTCTAAGGTATATCAATTTCCCTTGTGTGACTGTTTGTTACTTTTACTGTTGGTTGCCTGGTACATTTATTTACCTATGTCCAGCATACCTCCCGCCTGTAGACGCCTCTCCCGCTTCTCTGTTCTGACCCGTATCATGTATCCCCAGTTCGTCCCATCCCATTGTTTAGGTACTAATACCTACTTACCTGGTTAAAATCAAAACATAGCTCACAAAACAAAGGTCAGGTCTCGTACTATCAACAGCTTCTCTATCTAACGTTAGTATCTACCTAGGTAGGGCCGTTTACTGTTGACCACTAACTTGCCCATGTAAATCTCGCTGCGGTATCTGCCGCGTACCCGCCGGGAGTCGTCGGGTAACGTTAGCACACGATGAAGAGTTTGGACCCTCTCCTCTCGCATTGGGTCTTTGATCTTTGGTCCTTGATCCTTGGTCTCCCTCTATCTAACTTAGTTCCTCTACGACAGACAGTAGCCTCACCTCTGATCCTCTTGCTGTCCCACCGAGTTCCCCTCCCTGTCCCCTCTTCTCTCACCTTCTCTTCTCTTTGGCTTGCATTGAATGTCTCCGCTTCTAGGACCCCTCCTCCATCGAGCAAACATCCATCCCGCAACATGGTTTTGACTCTGTCAATCGATGCTGCGTAACTTGTCCTTACAAGGACATCTAACAAATGATGGCCATTGTCGGCTGTACCTCCTGGCCTTGAGCTTACCATTGAGTGCGCTCTTAACATATCTAACATAAACTGAGCATTTCAAGCTTCGTCTGTGGAGGAAACTCAACCCCTCACAGGGCCAGGCTTGAGCACCTCACCACACCTAACATTGGATGTCCCAATACCATCGTGCTTCAATTGCAATGCCACTGCTGTAATGACACTGTGGTTCGGTTCAGTTTGGCTATTGCGATATTTTCATTTACATAGGCAAAAAGCAACAGTATATAGATCTCTTAACAACCACCCCCACACTCTGGGTTTTGGCCGGAACTCTCCTTGTGTCATACATCTTCCAACCAACACCCTCCAATCCTTCAAAGGCGCTCGGCGTCTCTCCTTTGACTTGCTAGCTCACCCGCTTGATGTCCCACATCACTCTCCTCTCCGCCAGCGCCAGCTGCCCCTCTCTGTATGCCAGCCGACAGCTGTCAAGAAACAAGGATCCCAACCCAAATGTAGAAACATAACAAAGCATCAACGTGAATCAAAACAAAACCGTGTGGTGCCGTGAGGCTATCCGTCTTTCCTGGAAACACATATTTACCGACCGATTAAAAAGAACACAGCGACTGTTGCAGTCGTTGCTTTTCCTGGCAAACTCATCCACCCTGTAAAACGAGCAAACTGGCAAAAGGCAATGCACTCAGGTCAAATTCCAAATAAGAAAACTTCCAACGAAACATGTAAACCGAACGGAGGGGTTGTTTGTTGCCAAACTCGCGTCTTTCTCTAGATCTTGACACTTTGTACTGTATTGTTATCGCGCTCCCCCTCCGCATTTTGTTTTTTTCTCCTCCTTTCCCTGACCATGCTCCTGTTTTATCCCGATTAACCAAAATGTAGGCGCGGAATCGAATCGGATGGGGTATTAAAAGCAAAGCAATCGTTATCAGCTTGTCGGCAGCCTTCCTGAGGAAACCGACATGCTCGTCGGCAAGCGTTGTCGTGTGTCGTTTCGATCCTCCCCGTTGACCTGTCCGGCAGCGTCAACACTTGTTCCATCAGGCTATCGTTAACGGCTGACGTCTCTTCGACCAGCTGGCTGACCTGGTGCAGGTCGATTAAGCCTGTCGATCATGGTTTTGTCGATGTCGTTCTTCTCTACCAAGTTGCTCAGGCTCATGATCGATGCGTTTGCTCCTTGGGATTGCTGTCCCTGTCTGGCGGGGGTGGACGCACCACTTGACCCATTTTGGCCTGTCGGAGACCGACCACCGGGGGCAGAAGTAGCATAGCTACCACCAGGCGTAGCTTGAGGCAAGGTACCACTCGTCGGGTTCCGCGGGCTCTGTCTCGCGCCCTGGTATGGTGGATATCCAACTCCGCCCGGACTACTGTGGTTAGAAAACTCGGCTGGTGACCTTCGTCGTGGGTCTTCGTCTACAGCGCTTCGTGGAGGAGGTAGTCTATAGGCGTCATCCTGTTCCTCTGAAGTCCTGCGTCGTCGCCGTCCTGCAAGCTGGCTACCATCATCTGTTCTCGCGTCTCCGTAAGACGAGAAGGATTCCGTTGGTGACTGAACAGGCGCGTAGTAGCTCCCTGGAGGCGGTGGACCAGTAGCATGCTGATAAGCAGCATGTGGTGGAGGTGGAGGTGGAGGGTTGCCTGGTGCCAAAGGTTGGCCATAGGCGCCGAATAACTGTGTGCCCGGAGGAACGCCTCCTGGAACTGCCGATACAGGTATAAAAGCTGTCGAGCTTGATGAGGAGACGGGCTGGAAGATGCATTCCTGGTTCATTCTAGCACAATTCTGGCACTTTCCACCAGGAGCAGTCTGGTAGCCGCTACAGCGAATCTGTAGATAGTTAGCACTTTGAGCAATAACAGTTCGCTTACCCCAGCGCAGCACCAATCACAAACCTTTCTCTTCCTGCAGTATCGGCAAGCAATTGATGTTCTTTGACGAGGGGCTGCCTGCGTAAGAGGAGGCCCATTGCCAGGCCCAACGGGAGGGTATTCATAAACGCCACCAGGATGATGACGGTAGCCATTTGGCGGCGGTCCTGGAGGTGGCTGGCCACGGTAGTAAGCATAGTAGGGGTCCTGCGGATATGGCTCCTGCCCATACGGAGGTCGGCGGTCATCATAATAACCTCGTTGATCTGGTGGAGGAGGAGGGTAGGCTGAAGATCGGGGGTCGGACTGAGGTTGAAGAGGTGGGAGATACTGCTGAGGTTGGCCTGGTGGAGGCTGCTGGCCAGGAGGCGGGTAACCGTTGACAGCATTGGGAGATGCATATCGCGGGTCCGTAGGATAGCCACGACCCGGAGCTGCAGGCGGCGGCCCATAACCGCGAGAGTCATGGATGGATGGTAAAGTGACTGAAGTAGCCATGGTGCCTGGAGGAACGTCGGATGGACGCTGTGCAGTATCTGGTGGTGGAGGATAGTGCGACTGGTTTCGGGGGTGACTGTCGTCGGGGCGGCTCTGCTGGGAATACTCTTTTCGGTAACTGTCGTCGGCCATGCTATGTTGAGGCGCAAAGAGCCGCAGGCGGGCAAGTACGGTCAGCGGCGATGGTGCCAGATACGTGCAGATGAAAGTGTTCAAGTGTGCTTCTGCGAACGAGCATTTGGCGGGGAATGACCCAAGACCAAGACCAGGACGATGCGAAAAAGAAATGGCCAAGTAATTAGTCCGAGTCGTCGAGATTTTGCCCTATCCAGTCGCGCGTGTTCTGTCCTGATTGTAAATGACCGGCGATGACCGATTACTGTAAGTCAAGAATGAGTGAGTGAATGAATGTCTCAACGGGAGATGACAGTAGATTCCACAAGGCCTTGGGACCGCAATCCAATGCGTGACGGACGTTATGTTTCCCGGGAGGCGGAGGAGGATAAAAATGGTCTCTGACGTGGGCGGGAAGAGTGCGGCGGGACAGGCCGACAGTTATAGCGAGGGAGGGAATGGATGGGAGGAAACTCCGATCCAATCTGATCCACTGCGTGGGAAGAACCAGGAACCACCCAACCGTAAATGGAGCCTGGGGTTTTGGGGATTGTGGATTTGCTTGGAAGACTTGGGACTGAGATTTGAGACTTGGGACCAGGACTGGGGGTGAGAAAAGGAAAAAATAAAGAAAAGAGGGGGCACTTCTGGGCCCTTGTTTTCTTCTGCTCTTTTACTGTACTTGTCTTGGGGGTGCGGAAATAGTCAGGTGAGAGACAAAATACTCTCCCCTCCCACTGTCTTGCTCGTTGTGTCTGCAAGAGGAGATATCTCAAGCGTGCTTCTCCGGTGAAAGAGAAAACTGGCGGTAATACGTCTGCGTTTCTCTTCTTTTGCTTCGTCGTTGGCTCTCTTCTGTTTTCTTCTTCTTTTTTTCCTTGTTTCTTTTCCCACCTCAGAAACCGCTCCGTGCGACGAGACCTTTTTTTTTTTTTTTTGTATGTAAAGTTGCTGCCGTTCTGACCAACTGAAACAGGGCGAAAGACTCGAGCAGTAAGACACCACGCAATGCTATGCCGTTCGTATCGCAGTCGTCGATGAGGGGGGAAGAAGAGGTTGAGAGTGGAGAGTTGAGTGAATGTTTGAGGGATGTGGTGGTCAAGGCAAGTTAAGTTAGAAAGGCGCAGGCATGAACCTAAGGTCTGGCTGGTAAGTGACTGTAGCCCGTGTAGGTAGGCGTATCTAGGTGTAGGCGTAGGCGTAGGCGTAGGCGTAGGTACCTGGATCCAATACCGCCTCTAGCTGCTAAACACCATGCCAAACTGCCTACAGCAGGTGCATGCTGTTGCGGCGACAAGGAAGTGGGGAAGAGTAGAGGTGAGAAGGTGTGCAGTCGAAGCTTTTGGGGGGTGATTCTATTGTGGGACCAGACGTGTGCGAGGGCAAGTGCAGGTGCAGGTGCAGCGCAGAAGGAAGGAAGTCTAGGGTGGACAAGTGGCGGAGACCAGGGCGGGAGTAATGGGGCGGATGGCCCGGTGTCGTGCCGTTCCCAGGGAGCCGGCCCAGCCCAGCTAGCACCAAAACCACTTTGGGTACAGGTCCCGTCAGGTCCTGCACTGTACTGCATTCAGTGGAGGTCTGACCAAGGGAGGTACTGGGGGTTTTGGTCCCGTCTGTACAGTACCTACCTAGGTAGTGTGCTGCTGTGATCCGCTGTGCTGCAGATAACCTATACAGCCGCCATTGCTTACAACATTCACATTGAGCTGCATAGTCTATGTTAGAGGTGCTCTGTAGTAGGTAGGTAGGTATGGATGTACAGTACCTTAGTACTTAGGTCCTTGCCTTACTTGCGAACGAGATGAAACAATGACCAAGTTAAGTCGAGTTCATCTAGAATGCCAAATAAACACCAGCTGAAATTACCCACTCGAGACAAATCACAGACCTGACAAACAACCATTCCTCAAACTGACTTGTTGACCTCAGCTACCTAGATAGTACCTACGTGACTTTTTACAAACAAGCAGTGGGAAATGAGAAGAGACAAAGCATGGATAACTTTGTAGAGTCAGACCCAGCGGGTTTCTGGCGTCAAAGTCAAAGGCTAAAGGCCTAAGACCCAGCCAGCACACGAGGTGAAATGACCAGCTGAGCACGCACCAGGTATAGTAGAGTGGATTATGTATTGCAGTTGCAGTGGTGACGGGTACAGGTACAGCAGTCGTCAAACCTGGAAGCCTGACGGGCCCTGAGCGAGGCAAGGATAAGGCTGTACCTGTTCCTGGTATGTACATACGTACGTACAATAATAATAATGATAATGATAATAGAGATATCATCAGGCAACTCATAGCCTCATCTTATGGTCATGAACGGGCCTCGAGGAACGGACCGCAAGCGATTGAGCCAGGATCTGAGTCTTTGTTTCTCTCCTGAGCCGGGGTCTTTCTCGATCGATTCAAACAAATGACACGGTGCTAGGTATTGAGTATCCCCTCTACCAGACGCATTCTGACAAACATAAGGTCAAACGAAGAAGAGGCTTTTCCAAGAGAGCTGGGGACCTTGAGCGGCGTCTGAGGTTATTGCCGCCAAGCTAAGACCCAAGTCCGATGCCCCGTCCGAGACCTACTCCCATCAGCGTGCCGAGCCTCAAAATGTAGAGTTACTAGACGGACCTGTCCATATACTGTACACGTAGTGAACTCTTCAGCTGGCTGAAGTCCCGGTTAACCACATCTCAACAATCACAGCACCTCCTAGATTCGCGACTCAACCATTACTGTTGTTTGTCCACGTTCCACCAAAAGTGGTATCCAGATCGAACTAAACTAATAGGACCGCAACTTAGCAGAGATATCTTACGGCGCTTAAAGATATGTCAACCAACAAAGTGAAGAACCCCGAATCTGGTATCAGATCGCAAAGACACGGCAATTCAAGGTTTAACGTCCTTTGGCTGCAGAGGTCAAACTGCAAACTGCCGCAAGGTTCGGTCACCGCCCGCCATCAGCCGCCAACCGGTTCAAAGGGGAGTAAGCATCAGTCACAAGGCTGATGGATGGCACAATGATGCGGTTTGTGGGAAGATAGAACTCGCATCTGAGTCATATAATCCTGGACAACGGAATCCAGCGGGCAGCACCCGGTAGCATCCGTGTTGAGAGAGGGAACAATTCTCTTCCTTTCGCCGTATCTTATTAAAGTAATGGCAAGACTGCGTCTGCAATGTCATGCAAGTGCGAGCGACTGACATGATGTGAGAGAGTATGTACAGTATGGCTAACGTTAGAGGGGAGGGAGGGGCATCTTAGCGCGGTAGTCTGTCCCGGCAGCATGGAAAAGTACAGAAAATAGACACTTTATCTCCAAGACGGGACATCAAAGTGAGCGACGAGAAAAGGTTGCTGCTTTCAGCGGCGTAGTAAAGTACCTGGACAGGTTTGCTGCGCAAGTTTTTGTCCATGTATATCCGCCCGACTGGACTTGTACTGCAGAGGCATGACCTGCTACAGAACAAACAGCCTCGACACCACCTTGGTTGCTTTCAAGCCAAGGATCGGTTGTTGCACAACTCATGACGGTACCTTACAGCAGTCGAGGGGCAAACATAAATTAGCCGATGCGGCAGCGACGCGACGCCAGTCAAATCCAGCTGGAGTTGGGCCTTAGAGCAAAGCTCCGAGCGTCTCCCCCGGCTTGGACGAATGTTGACAGGTAGTACGGATATTGTACTGTACTCTCATCATGGTTGAAGACGCACCGGATCCGCTAACAGGGCAGGCACATGCTCCGTAAACTAACAGAACCAGGTGGAGTGGTTGATCAAGTGTGCGTATGTGCGTGCGCCAGCAGGGCCAGCCAGCCAGCCAGCATCTTATTGTATGTGGGCCTTGTCAAACCAAGGAAGGCAAACAAACATTGTGCACGTTGAGAGAGACAGTACAGTAAGTAGGTATGTAATGTAATGATTGAAGTTGGTGAAGGAGAAGTCATGATGAGGATGAACGTATATAGTACGTAAGAGCTGGTAGGAGGGCACCGATAGCCTGGAAATGACCGAACCTATCAGCTGTCAGATCTGCCCTGAGCTCAGAACCAACCGACTTACTACAGTAGCTAGTAGATAGATGGGGTTTCAGCCTGACCCAAGACATCGTGTCCAATTCCAGCCCAGTATCCGTAGTCTTGACTTGATACGGTCATGGAGAGGAGAGGAAACAATCGAAATGCATGCCACACAGTACCATAGTAAAGAGCAGAGCAGGGCAGCCCAATCAAGGGTTGAAATGATCTTGCTAGGGTTCCTGGACGTCTGTCCCTTCGGTTGGGAACAGACAGAATACAGTACTGTAATAAACGCTACATCCAACGACGTTGCACTGCGGGCGGAATGTCTTGAGGTTTTTGGAGCGGTTGCTGCGTGGTCTGGGGTCCTGCGCTTGTTCCCGACGGCGGGCTGCAGAGACGGCCGCAGCATGCATTACCAGTGTGGTGTAACGGGGCGTACCAGATGTGCTAGGTGTGCAAAAGGAGCCAATTGCTATCGTTGTCCCCTACTCGAGGTGAGCAAGAGGGTCGTTGTGGATCTTGTCTTGGAAGCGGTGATGCGTGAATCGCGGGTGTGAGCCTATATCAATGCTGAGAGTAACCGAACCCTGGTAACGGTCGTGGGACCTGACCTGGCTGGAACCTCGGTGCGGCGGATTCGAAGCCATGGAAGACGGACGATAGTGGAAATGGCCGACATCCTTAGTTTAGCTTGTGTATCCCATCCCATCCACCATCTCATCCCATCCATGCAGATGCCTTTTGGTGTCATTCATGCAACTCGACCGCTTTCTGTCACCAAGGAAAGACAAGACAAGACAAGACAGTGTTGTGAGTTGTGACTGTTCCCTTGCAGTTCGCCATCCTGTTCTTGTCGAATCTCCCATGTGCCATGACCGAGATTTCACCATGTACTGTATCTTATCGTCATTCTTTCCTGTCAAAGATTTGTCCAGTACGTGAAGTACCTCAGCAAGACTAATCGAGTCAATGTGTCGGCGTCTCTGAACCAAGCGAGCTGCTTCGTAAAACGTAGCTTGGCTGCTCCTTTGCGACGACATTGACGTGATGGAACCTTGGCTTGGGTCTGCGAGAAGTGTCAGAACGAGCAAATCGGTGGTGGTGCATGACAGGACAGGCCTTGCCAACGATCGCGGGTGGGCTGTAGCCTGTACGGCGCTGGGTTACCTGGGACGGTCCGGCCTGCGTTGGTATGCTGATGCTACTTGCAAGGGTATGGTTCTTGGGACGCTGAAACGCTGGGACCCTGGGCATCCATCCCCCTTCTTCCCATCTGGCTTTAGTTTATTCATAGCGACTGTCAGAGCCGCTGCCGTTGTGTGGCATAGGTACGGATAGCTGTAAGGTAAGATCCGCCACTGTTCCAGTGAAATGTAATATACGCGATAGCATTCAATCGTTCCAGTATGTCGCCCGCCAAAACCGAAGCACGCGACTGAGTGCCGTTGGGCATGATGAATAGACAGCACAAATCTTAATTAACTCGTTATTGTTGAAGAGAAAACTCGTCGTTTATGGAAAGGGTAAGCCAGAGCCAGAGACTGGTGAACAAGCCGGCAAGCACCGAGTTCTGTTTTCTCACCGCCATCAAACCGGTTGACGGAGCATGCAGCAGCGACTTGGTTATATGGATGGTTGCACTGGAGCATATTATGATGTAGCGCTATGCGGTTATCCGTGATGCAGCATAAATTCTCGATATCGCTCACAATTGGATATGAAAACTAGCGACGGTTTTGCTCTTATCCACAGCGAGCTTGCTTTATCTCACGAGACGTTCTACCATCCAAGTAACATCACTTGTGGTGACTTTCTGTTCCGCTGATTATGTTAAAATCGCTCCATGTCACTCACAGATGCCGCAGCAAATATCTGTGTATCAATATATTTGGTCCTGGTACACCACGGTCTCACTTTGTGCCTAGGCGCCTCACTGCCAAGTACTCATTACTTCAAGGGAATGCACCATCAACAGACATACAGCCTTGAGAGTGACACTACACATGCTGCAGCAGCGCTCACCTGAGTCGGATCTGTCATGCAAAAACGCTCGCGCATCGGGTTGTCTCGAAAGGGGAATACATGTAAATCGCGGTGTATATCGGGCTACCCTGCATTGCCCAAAGTTACCAAAATTGCATGTTGACATTGCTGTCAGGAGAAGCTTGGCGGCGACCAAGGTAATAAAGATGAATTCACTGAGGTATAGCAACCCTCTCATGGCGCTTGACAAAGGAGTAAGATATCGGTCGTCGTTCACCCCACCAGGAGCCGATTATCTACGTGCAATATTCATCAGTATCGGTACAGATGCAGTGCGGTTCAACCCGCAACTCTCAAGATAGCGCCGGACTTGACAACCAGACGCACTGTAGACCCCTACCCATACACGAGGCATCTGTACTCGCTGGCCAGTAAGCGGTTGACCAGTCTGCTAGCACCATCGACTGTGCCCTCGATGTCTTTGCTTCTATACCTTTTTCGGCTTGGTACCACTCCTTGACAGGCCCCCCGAGTGACGAACATCCACATAAGCAAGACGACTCATGCAGGTCGACGACATTCAGCTCCATGCTCAGTTATCGGCGCCATACTTGGCTTGAAATCAACGACCAGTCAGGCACAAGAAAGAGCACAGTATCTTTTCAGACAATCCCAGCAGGACGGGTGCCTTGCACTTTGCTACAGTAGATCGCGCAATGGCAATGGCACACGGCACACGGGGCAGAAGCCCTCAGCATTGTTGTTCCTCGTCTAGCGGGCAGTCTCTTCCCTCGTGGTTCATGTCTATTTTCGATTTGTGTCTTGCAGCCTCCACATGGAGCAGAATTCTCCATCAAAGAAAAACCGAGGGTCAAGCCAGCCGAAGAGATTGATTGGTGTGCTGCTCTAAACACTACTGGATATTCAGTCTCGACTTTGCGTGAAAGCATTCTTATATGGGTTTCCAGACTGGGCTCTACTGAACCTCGAGTTGGCGATTTGGACACATTTGACTGCGTTGGAGGCATTCCGATTGTTGGGAACTAAAAAGAAAGAGTTGCTGATCCCTGATAAGTTTAGTAGGTACACAGGCACGACAGGGTAATTAGCTGCCACCCTGACCTCGACAAAAAAGAGGGACGAGCTAGACGGAGAAAGTCACTAGTACCATCACCGCCACGTTAGAATTTGCTGCGGATGACCATATATGGGTTGCTTTTGGAACGACCTTGCTTGTTCATTATGCCGGCTGGGAATAAGCGAGTATTGTGGATGGCATCCATGGTAAACTGGCTGACTGCTCATTCCGATTCCGGAGTCGACGGCCAACCTAAAGAAATACTGTAATGTGATGTAGACCGACAGGTCGAATATCCTGTCATGACAAGCCTGGGGTTAAACCCAGCTATTGGCCAGCCGGTCACCAGACCACACCGAATAGTTGGATGCTGGATTGTTATGTGTCTCCATCACCCGTAGCCCGTTGCGTGTCACGAACGCTCACTGTGGAGTAGGCTCCGGTTCTCTGGAAACCGGAATGGGATTTTGGCGCTATCAGGGACGGTGCTTGTTCCAGCAAATTACGCCCAACCAATCAGAGCCTCAAGGGTTCTCTTCATCCCTAGCCACATCCAAGGCACGGCAGCGGCGGCCTTTGGGGCTTCTTTAGCTTTGAGCAATGAAAGTCTGTTTTTGAAGGGGGTGTATTCGTGAAAGCCGCGCTTGCGGAGCTTTGAATATGTCTACGGGCACTCATCAGCTGAAAACTGCTGCCACGGCTGGTGGAACAAATGACTGGAGACAAAGCGGGATGCGACTGCAGGGCAATTGCATCCTTCATAGCAACATCGAGCATCAGGGTTATGGGAGGGGATGGGCTAGCAGGTCGCTTGCGTCAGACTGATGGTATCCATGATGCTCAAGGCCAGAAGCCTAAAACACTCGTTAAGCACGGCTGGGGGATTGTGGTTCTGGAAACAGGAACCCGCCACGCCAGCGTGGCCTGGTCATACTCAGGCCGCCCACAGAGAAGGCTCCTCCCGTCCCGCGTACTATGTACGCCCAAACCCTCCTTCATCACGTAGTTCGCGCTCCCTATTCGCCAATTGTGCGATTTTTTTGATGATGACCTTGTCGAACAATGCCAACCAGCGATGCACGATGTTACGCTTTCGCTTGCTCGTGCAGGTCGATATGCATCTTCGATACGTGCAGGATGTCCGAAACCCACACATTCATTGCTGGTGGTTGGTAGGCTGTGCTGGCTGGGATGGAGACACGCAGCCTTTGCCATAACTGGGATGTTGACCGCTAGACAAGAGTAGGGAGCTTTTATGTTGGTCACCGTTGTTGCTGATAATCCATGCATCTGTTTTTGACATCGACAAGGCCGCAGGACGTTGACAAACTCGGCTAAATTTTCCAGCGTACGTGGACAATCGCTGGCCACTCTTGCCTGTAGTAAAAGGGTTGAAGTGCATGGGGAGGATCACTGTCGTATCATCGCCTATCAGTCGATTCATGATGGTAGAGGAAAACCGATGAGCGACGTTCCAGGTCAGCTAGAGATTCTCGTCCATGTCAGCCGACCATGGGCACGAGCTGCAAGTCCCCGATTCAATTGTCGGTAAGCAAGAGACGGGTTACACGCTTCATAATGCGGTTTAATGGCTGGCGAGGAGCGTTTAAGCTGATGCATTGGCTGTTTGCTGGTGGGCCTGGGGTGGTCTGAGCCATACGGGGCATGCGGCTTCTAGGTGCGCGTCGGGCCGCAAGGGCTATCCCGCCTAGGAAGGGGTTTGAAGGGAGATAATTTTGGCCAACCCGGCAAGCCGCGTCAAGTCTGCTTCACGTGAAAAGAATCCAGGACCTCCTTGAAATGGCAGGAGCTGCAGCTCGGCAGCCTGTTGTCCGGTGAGAGAAGCGACCCATCGATAATGAATTGCTGACATGGGACAAAGCTTGCTTGCAATATGCTTCCTCAGGGGGCGTTATGTGTCCAGCCTTGTCGTATGCTCTGGAATTCTAGCAGTCCACCGTATGCCAGTCGCCCAGAGTTGATGCTCAGCCTGCAGCAAGTGTGATGCGCTAATTGATCCTGGCGATGTGTAGTGTAGGGGGGCAGGGTGTGCATTGACACGACGCAGCTATCTGGAAGTAGAAGTTAATGTTCGCATAACTGCGTCCACCGACAGGACCTACATACTGCGATGAGTTGTGATCGTTCTGTTAACACTCTCAGAATCCCTGTCTTTGGAAGATCAAGAGGAAGGTGTTGTCGCTATGGAGTTGTGTACTTACCGACCTGAACTGTGAGCTCAGTCGAGCGGAGCTGTTGAAACCCCTGTCTAAGAACATGCCCCAGCTCGCGAGAGGTACTGTAATGTAGCGCAAACGGGCCTATCAAACTCCAGCCTTTGTGCTCGCCAGTCTGTTCGTTCTGGTGTCCCCAAAGGTGATCAGAGATCGGCCGAACGTCAAGTAACTAGAAACGGTCTCTGTATCCGTGATTGAAGTGAAGAACCCCCAAGCGGTGAGTGGTTCTGTACTTGATGGCCAGTCGTAGGGCCTGTATGACCATTGCAAGAAGACTGCATACGGCGATCTGCTCCTCTCAGTGTTTCTAATCGCTGCATAGGTAAGCACTCACATGACCAAGACGAGCTGCAGCGACAGGGAGTATCGAAGTGGTCGGACATTGACAAGTCAGGTTGTACAGACTCCCGCATTTAGGGCCTTTCCAAAAACACGACAATATAACATTCCATGGCAACGGAATGGATAATATACCGCGTTTAACTTAGGAGTACATCCATGGCTGATCGCCATCGTTGGCTTCTATTGGCGACTTTTGGGTCTAGAAAGAACGGCGAAGGACCATAAACCCGTACGTAGCTAAGCAAAGCGCGACGCTGCACTCTGTGAAGATAGGGAGGCAATTGAGGTTCTGGATAACTCGAGCTGTGTAACAAAAAATTGGATGCGTGGCAGTTGCAACGTTAGTAAGTTGGCATAGGTGTTGGAAGGGGAGGCTGACGGAGGACTGACCTAGGCGCTAAAGTAGTGGCAGAAAAAGTGTTCTCTGTAGCTTGGGTCGCCAAAATAAAGTAGCCTGGCTGTTGCTTTGAACTTGCAATAAGTGACCAAATTATTTATCTCTCAAGCTCACCTTTTCTTAGGTTCTGATGTTAGGGGACTCAGTGCAGGCTCGGGCCTTGGTAGGTAGGTAGCTGGAGGTAGAGGATCGTGCTTGCCCGTCCGTAGTGGGAGTAACAATTTAGGAAAGAACGTTTGATTTCTACGCCGACTACCACTTACTACCTAATTGTTCGCTGGGATCAATTTCTCTGCATAGCATCTGCCGCGGATGATCTAACCCGGGCTCTTTGCAATTATCCTTCTTTCATTTAATTTCTCTTTGTGAGTTCCGCACCTGCCACATTCTCCGCATTCGCGTATTTGACACTGGCATTTTATTCTCTCTGCTTTGCCTAATGTTAAAGGTGCTTCTTCGTGCTTCTTCCTTCTTCCCCTTTTCCTTTCTTCTTATGATTTCCTTTTCTTCTTTTTTTTTCCCCCTCTATCCCTGCAAAATCACAACGCCTCGTCCTACGAAGTCACAGATACGAGAGTACCTATACCTACCAAGATTATCCACGATCAAGGTCTAGGCCGTTTGCCTACAGAACCAAGCGATGGCTCCCGACCGCCCTGCACTGTCGTAACTTGCAGCTACCTATAAAAGAGCGATACTAGGACGTTGTATTAAATCAACAGTCCCAAGTAATTCAGCTGCGGAAACAATACTGTGCGATTTCCTTAGCAACTGGGGATATAACGATGGAATTGACTGGCGAGGATAAGGGATGATGACCTCGAGAGGAATCGAAGTAATGTTTTGACGGCTTCTCATGCGGGTTTGGTGCACGGCCATGTCATTGATTGCGGCGATGCATACCTCACCACCACACGGGGAGAAGGTAGGCAGGCCAAAGCAAGATAGATAGCCAATGCTGACCTGACCTACGAGACAGTTGTTTGATACGCACAAAAAAAGAAGAAAAAAAAAAAGAACTAACAATTGAGACCTTTTCTCTCAAGCACAGCACAGCACTGTACTGTACAAACATGGATAAGGGAGCGGGCCTGGCACTGCAACCAAAATGGATTGCATGACGCTCACAGGTACAATTTACAATGCTACACTCCATGATGCCGCAGTACTGCTGCATAACCACCATGCATCCGTATAGGCTGTTTGTATTTACCAGAAAACCTGGGGTTGGTTGATGTCAAGATTGACATGACGGCGGCTTGTACTTGCACTTGCACACACGCCATGCTCGCTTGTCACAATCTGAACTCCATCCCAGGGGCCCACCTCGATTGGCCGGCTCAAGCAAGGCCCGGTCCGCCAATCGCACACGTCGAACAACCGTCACGTGAGACAAAGCTCATGCGGAAGACCCCTGCGGGCTCGGGTAGGCTGCATGTCTCCCGCTTTCAGTCCCAGTTTTACTCGGGTGCCGTGGCTTTAATAGTCGGGCCGCCATACCTTAATGAGACAGGCGAGGTTACCGTGTCATTTTATTGCCCGTCGACTTGCGACATCCATGTGAAGGGGGGTCTATCAAAAGAAGAGAAAAGAAAAGAAAAGAAAAGAAAAGCAAAGCAAAGCAAAGCAAGGAAAGGGAGAAACAAAAGCCACATACATGACCTGATCATTCATATCTTTTGTTGATTTGAATCAAACTTGGCGCGTCCCAAACGTCTGGCTCTGGCTGCCGAGCCGCAAAAAGCACTGTATGCAGAACGCAAGTTTTCATTCTGATTCAGCGAGGGAGGCCAAAAATGAACAAGAAAAAGTAAAGGGAAAATAAAAGCAACAAAACTACCTACCAATTCACCTGGGCCTTGTAAGGATTAACAGCAGTTGCAGTTGAGTCCATCCATCAAAGCCTGCCACGTCGCAATTTTACGGCGCGGCACGGTCGCTGGTCACCTTGCGCCATCCCGGGCTCCATGCATGTCATCTTACGCCGCCAACCAAGTAGCTCCGTACCTATCCGTACTGTCTGTAGGTTCATGTACCGTATGGAATGTACCGTACCTGCGGCATCTGCTGTACAGTGCGAATATTTGTACGGGGGTATGCACATGAGCCGATTTCTTTTCCAATACTGGAAGAGAACCCGCCGTCAGCCAGCCCCTTGTTGAGACCCCTGGTCGGCAGACAAGAATGTCCTTTCATTAATTAGACTAGGTAGGTATTCTTGTGCATCAGTTCACGGTCTTGCTGCGACTTGTCAGAACCATCTCATCTTATGACAAAATCTGATCCAAAAGCATTAGAACAAGATAATTCTCATCCACGCCGTCTGTACACGGCGTCCCAGAACAAGATTGCAAAAAGCAAGTGCAATGCTGTGTACAGGTACTCGGTCTTCCGCACCACGAGACCTCGCCTCCATGCACGGCAGCCTGCAGGCTGAAGAGTGCGCGTTGGCCTTGCTTAGAGTACCATTTACTGTGTGGTGAGGCCGGCCCCCTTGCGCGAAAACACGCCCCAAACTCATGCTTGTTTGCTTTGTTGAGCGTACCCTACTACTTGACCTGAGAAGTGCGCTCTCAATATCTGCACGGCATATTCATAGTCTGAGCCAGCCCTCGTGGGCTTGAACCCATGCTTAGGGGCTCAATAGGTATCCGGTGCTACCAGATAGAAGGCAGTGCCGAATGCTGACGAGCTAGCGATCACTGTAATTCTGAAATTGTTGGAACGACCACGGTGACGATATGGACGACAGTACTCATGCGGCGGTGATTCTTGTTTTTAAGTAACCTTCAAGTAAAGTGCTTGGTTCAAGCTCAACATGACCATCTCGCTCATTTGCTTCACTATTAGCTACTCAAGTTTTATTACAATGCTGTTAAAATCACCCCTTGCAGATTCGGAGATCAAGGCTGAGCATAATGAACGGCCCGGGCTTTGCGCACACCAAGGCTCTATCTCTATCTCTATCAATCGTGAAGTCAACGCGCAGGTCGCTGTACGGATACGCAAACGACATATGTACGGCTACACCCGGATGTGACAATCTGGGTGGTTGCATTTACACAGGTACCGGTACTATTTGTGCCGTCCCATGCACCAACCGTTGGCGGACCGGCGCGCTCGTGCAGCCGTAAGGATTATCCGCAACTCGATTGTGATCTGAGCCAGTCGTCACTGTATCCAGTCAATTGATTGAGCTACGAGAGTTATAGAGAAGAGGACTGCGTTGCACAATTCATTACATGACATGGAAGCTGAGAGATCTGATTGATATCCTATCGATTCCGGCTACGAATGGGTGCACCATGGTACCTAGAGGTGCAGGTACAGGTACAGATACAGGTAGAGGCACAGCGCTTATGATAGTACCTAGTAGGCAGGGGCACGGTATCTGTATTTTGTTTACGGATACAGAGTACCTATTCTCGGGGACTTCAGATGCGGGGTCTTTTCTTTCCCTCCAAGTTGGATCGCGGAGATATACAATACTCATAAGTCTGTGACACGACGTAACTGCCCGAAAACTCCCCGCTCCAGTTTGTATAAGATGGCCGAACTGGACAGACCACAGATCCAATGTTTGTCTAACAAGCCAGCAACCAAATTTGACTTTGTGAAACCACAATCCATCTCTCAAGAAACACAAGTTTGTTTTTATGAGACAGCACCTGTTTCTTGTCTTGCACAACCTGGCCTCTATTGCATTTGGCACCAGCAACAATCTTGTTACAATGACTGATATCGTATCCGAGAACCAGGCTTACTTTGGGTAAGTAAAGAGTACACAGGCTTGATGCCATCATGTGCTGTGCTGTGCTGTGCTGCGCGGTTCAGTACATTTAATCGCTAATGCGGTGCGATCGCAGCAAGATTGCCAACCAGTACGACCAACGCAACGCCGACGCGATCGTGCATCTAGAGCGCCGTATCCAAGAGAGGATCCCGTTGATTGGCTTCAAGCAAGGAGGCAGATTGCTGGACTACGCGTGTGGTACTGGCATGTTATCAAGGGTAAGCAGTTATTCTATAAGAAAAAACAACTGTAACAACCGAGTACAAGCTAACAATGCGCTATAGGTGTTGGCACAGCATATAAATGAGGCTATTGGCATTGACCTTTCTGAGGATATGGTTGGTGTGTATAACGCTCAAGCTCAAGATCAAGTCAGTGGCACCCTCCAACAGAGACTGCAAGGCCGTTGGCCTGTCTAACACTGAACACTCTGGACATATCCTGACAAGATGCAGGGCTCGTCTCGACAAGCCTATCAGGGCAACTTGGCCGATCCCACAGATTCCTCTCCTGCACCCTTCGCAGACGCCAGGTTCTTCGACTTTGACGTTGCAGGCGTAGGACTTGGATTTCATCACTTTGATAAGCCCGAAATGGCATCCAAAAGACTGGCTGAACGCCTCAGGCCTGGAGGTGTACTATTCATCATAGATTTTGTCGCTCACAAGATAGATCCCGAAGATGCTGCAAAGCGTGGTATTGCACACCATGGCTTCTCGGAGGAACAGATCAAGGATATGTTTGAGGATGCTGGTCTTACGGACTTTGTTTACCAAGAGCTCCCAGAGCCCATCACGTTTAACGATCCGATGGGCCACGGACATGGCCACGGTCACGGATCTGGTACTGGACATAATGGTGACCAAATGGGTGGCACACAGGAGCATGCAGAAGGGCATGGTCACGGGCATGGGCAGAACAAGAGTCATTCTATGACCAAACAAGTATTCATCGCTAGGGCATCAAAGCTCCAATGAGCTTATAGGTGTACCTATCCGATGCGATCAAAGGCGCTTAGTTTGGAGGACTCTGAAATCTAGCGATGTAATAGATCAGATAACACCTCAATACTACGTTTTCTCACTCAATGGGCTTGGAGGTTCAGCCACTGCAGTATTCTACCTGGTTAAGGCCAGTCCGATGATCTTGATACCGTCGTAAGAGCCTAGCACTGTACCCTAAAATGCAAGTAACAGTGTGCTGTCCTCCAATTATCAGTGTGTAGGGAAACTAACGCCTCGTGCGATCATCTGTGTACATGATAGTACATCACCACCGAGCACTGGAATAGCATCTGCACTCAATCTCGTATCTCAAACCCAATTGCAATCCAGAAACGGTCTAACTTGATCAGAAGTCCGGTCATGGTATGGAAATACGGCCATTTATGCTTGGAGGCTACTACCAGTCCGGCGGGTGTTGTACAGCTCTTGCTCTGCTAAGTTGTAGTACATAGACCCAAGTCAATATCTGAATAACCTCACTTCAGAGGAGTCCCGTGGCACACCCATCCCCCAGCTGGCACGTCCCGTTCCTCTCTTACAGTCTGCCGAGAAAAGTTTGCTCATGATGCGGCGTGCGAACACTCTTCATCCGGCAATAGCCAAGACACTTTTGCTATCGAGGGATACGGTGAACTATGCTTGGCGCATTACTCTACGTGAGCTATGCGAAATTAGATATGACATCTTAGAGGTGAGAGACAGACTCCAGAAGGAGGGAGGCACTGGCTTGTCCGGTGCGGCGCGATCCGGTGTCTGGGAATGAGGGAGGGATGTCATGTGCGTGCCGCTCTTTTCAGCCTCATCCGTGCTTCCAGAACGCCCACTCACGGGGGCGACTGAGTTGTGCGAAGAGGCGTTGTGCTATCATAGCGTTTCGCTACACGCCCGTCATTACAGAGGCATGCCGGTTGATATTGGTAAATAAAGGGCGGGAGTGAAACATATTCGTTGAAGGCGGTCACACCGAACGGAGGTTTAGTCATTTCCGTCAAGAACGCCAGCGTAAGTACAGTAGGTCCTTTATCTTGAGACCTGGCGTTGTCTGTGCGAGGCCAGCTTCGATTCTTGAAACATTTGTTGGTGGTGGAATGACTGAGGTAATGTTATGTTATGTTAAGGTCTGATCGTTGGGAGATTAGGTATTGCCATCTCCGGACTAGGTTGACTTGGCTTACGGTTGGTGCAGGCGATCCTAAAGGAAACATATCATTAAACAACTGGCTCTATAGTCTAGTAATCTATCAATTGTTAGGGCTTTGAGGTGGCTAATTATCTTGGCCGTCAAGTTCAACCACAAAAGCACCACCCAGTAAGAGAGCTGGCTCTTCAATTCTATGATGCTCATAGCTATAGCAGCGTTAGCTGAAGCAACAGGTTCAAAATGACCATGCTGTAACTTACCTCAAGGTTCCGACGCCCCCTGCTTCCAGCAAAAAGGTTGGGCCTTCGTGTAGAGCGTAGCCGGCCCATCTCATGGCGAAAGCACGGAGGATGTGTCCGTGAGCGACAAGTAAGACGTCGCCACACTGGTCACTTCCCTTATCCATAGCTGGCTTATGCCATTTCTCCCGAATCTCTTCGATCAACTGGTCGATTCTTCTGGTGACGTCGTTTGGACTCCTGGTTGGAGTGTTAGGCTTGGGAAGTTCATTGCTGAAAGATATAATAGTGGTATAGGGTAAATCGCGTGGTGTTGTACTTACTCTCCGCCGGGGCAGCCGTCTTTCCAAATATCCCAGGACCCTTTGATTCCTTGTTCGGCTCTGATCTTGCGAATATCAGGAGATGTGATGCCTTCATAGTCACCATAATCCCATTCCCGGATATATTCAGTCACTTCAACCTCAGCTTCACACTGGAGACCGGTACCATTGGGGGCGCCATGTGGTGTCCACGGAAGAGGACGGTTCAGCCCAAGGTTGAGCAGCTCAAACGTGCGCTGAGCACGTCTCCGGGGAGACACATATCTGCAAGGCATATCAGCTTTGTCATGTACAGAGTGACAAGGTTGAAGGCAATGGATAAGTGGTACGGCCAACGAAGCGCATCTATGAGCTGAAGAAACGTATTGACAAGACCAGGATCCAGATAAAAAGCACCAACACACCAGAGCACCGATGCTTGCTGGAAATAGAACAGAAGTAAGGGAGAGTGACTCACATATGAGCGATCTTCTTTGGAGCAATAAGACGATCTGGGCCAACAAGAGCCTTTCCGGTTGCTCTTACACGCTTCTCACCGTTGGCAGTCAGAGGAATATCAGTCAAACCAGTATGGCGACCATCAAGCGACCACTCCGTCTCGCCATGGCGAACAAGGAAAACGCGAGGGGTCGACATGATTTAGTGCTGAGTGATGGGTTGAATGGCTCACTCGAAGTCTGACTAGAAGAATAGTGAGAAAACCCTCCGGGTTGTGCGGAACCGTCTGACGAGGCCTTGGTTGGGTTAGCAGGATTCTTTAACTAAAGGGTAGGAAGATGATCTGACGGTAATATGGCCTGAGATGGGGGGATTAAACGAACCACGCTCGAAGGTTCAAGAGTCAGAAGATGACGTTGATCAAAGCAGAAGAGAGGGCCTGCTATTGCTCGTATACATGAAAATCGTGTCAAAGATCGAGAATTGTACGAGAATAGGTTCAAGAAGAAACAAAAGAAGAAGAAAAGAGAGCGATGGGGATGAGGAAATATGGAGTATCTCCAATCTTGTTTTTGGTGTTGCTATAGATGGATGGATGGATGGATGGATTGATTGATTACGTTTGAGTGACAAACCCCGCTGTACCATCAGTCAGGGAAGGTCCCCCAGGGGAGGGGCAGTCACCGTCCGACGCATCCCGCCCATGTGCCTCTTAATAATTTGTTTACCAAGACTAGATGGCAGTTGTAATCCAGTGACTGGAGACTGCTTGACGTTTGTAATGGCTGACAGTTGGGTAACAACTGAAGGTATATCGGATAATGCAGCCTCTTTTTTATTTATTTATTTTTTGGGGAGTTCATTCAGAGCTCGAACAAGCAAGTTAACCGCTTACAGAATGCCGATTGGGAATATTATCTAGGTATCTAGGTACCTAGGTACTAAGGTAGGTGCTTTAATATCAGATGGGTTGAATATACAACCATTTGTAGGTAGCTTCCATTCTCTTCAATCAGCTCACCTAGGTACCTGCCTCGACAGACTCGAGCTCCATCTGAATCAAACTTTCCAATGGATCTTGCTAGAACCCTATCCTACTCAGGTTTATCCCCTAAAATACCTACCTAAATAGACCTCCTATGGATATTGAATCAATGCCATCAAGGACAAAACTCGGATTTCCCATCAAATTTCTTTCATTCGCTTCTCCTGTGACATCAGCGAAACTTGACTCCCCCGCGATGCCCCTCCCTGCTGTAGCTTCAGCTGCATCTTGCTTAGTCAGAATCGTCACTAATCCTATACCCATATCATTACTCAAGATCCACCCGGCGGTCGCCCCCATCAATCTCCGCGATGCCGACAATTCTTCCTCCGTAGTCCGGCACCGGTCCGTCGCCGAATTTCACCAAGATCCGCCGTCGTCGACTCTTCCAATCGAACTCGAGATTATCTCTCCCATCCTGGAACCACTATCTGTACCTCCGCCGTCACAACGTAGGTCGGGCTCAACGGTGTCTATAACTTCGATAACAACTTCGGTCTCTTCAAGTTACTCGCCTCGACAGCGTAAAGAGCTTTCAAAGCAGGTCTGGCGACAGTATTGGTGACATCTGTGACCGTATCACGCGAGACGGCCTGTTATTCAATATACAATGGCTGTTCATCAGTGGACACGGCAGGAAAAGTTCAAACGTGGTGTCTGGGCTGTTGCCTTTGCAGCATGCATTTTTGCCGGGACCATCACCGGCGCACAGCTTAAGACAGATAACGAGAAGAAGGAGGTAGGGAATTACCCATCACCCTCCTAGGAGTTACCTACTGATAACTGGGATAGGCCATTCATGAATTTCGCGCGACCTCACCCAACGAACAAATCGCTGCCTTGCTTTCTCAAAGAAAGTCTTTAATTTCGCAAAAGGCAGTTCTACAAAGAAAAATCGATGCTTTCGACCTTCGTGTCAAAGAACGCGAAGCTGAAAAAGCAAGAAAAGACAGCGACTCATCATAGCGACGACCTTTGAGTTGATGCTATTGTACTATCATCTTGTAACTCTTACGATTATTGCATTGGAGCCCGGGTACAGGTGTTGGCGTTATTGGGTAGAAACGAGGAGTTGGTATCACTGGAGCAAAGGTTCGTGTGACCAGAAATGAAAGAAGAGCAAACATGAGCGTGCCAAATATTTTCTCGGTACACCAACAACGTTAGAAGTTATATCTTGTTAATCTGGTGTTCATTTGCTATGCTCTCCCTTACGCCGGGCTGATCATGCCATCGTCTTGTCCTGTTGACTCGACAATTCCCCGCCTGCCTGTGCACAGATAACGAGACCCTTCTATGTACGCCGTGATCATCTATTCAATTCTCGTGACTACTCCACAACACCTTCGGCAGAGGGCAAAGGGATGGCGCGGTAAAGAAGAATTAGAGCCGAGTGAGACTCACCGCCGCCGGCAAGAGTGTCAATCTTCTCGGCTTCCACTTCTGTCACCTTGTCGTCATTGAACCACCACCATTTGCCATCCTCTTCACCCTTCTTGCCAGTCTTGGGGTCAACAGGGGCAGACTTCTTGACGTAAGAAGTGTAGTGCCCGCTGTCTGCGCTAGCACCTTGATGTGTTACAACACCTCTGAGTTCGTAAAGACCAGACTGGTTTGCGCCATCGTCATTGCGTAGGTCGGGGTTGATAAGTGCATTTAGCTCCTTCTTGGCCTCGATAATAGAAGCGTTTCTCTCAGCCTCGATATCGGCATCCGTTTTGTACGTCTCGCCCTCCTCACCCATGACGGTGTCTCCATCCGCTGATTTCTTGGCGTCCTCCTTCTTCTCAGCTTCCTTCTTCTCCTTCTCGGTAGGGAGACCAGCACCGCCAGGAATATCGCCAACGTCTTGGTCGTGCGTCTTCTTACGTCGCTTGCGAGCACGCTCAATATCCTCCTCGTCCTTGCGAATCTCGCGGACCTTGTCGCGCACAGGAATGAGAGCGTTCTTCAGCTCATCGGAACAGAACTCCACAATATCGAGCTCCTTTGGGAAAGTGACCTTTCGCATAATCTTGGCCTTCTTCTGCGTCTCGCGCTTCCAGAAGAAGCGCACAAAGTGCACAGTCAAGTATTTAGGAGCGCGGGAAATCTTGGAAGTCTTGGTGTAGATGGCATCGCGGCCTAGAACGTCCGACTTTTTCTCAATCTTTTCCTTCAGTGCGGCAAGAATACCGTCTCGTAGATGGTTCGTAGAGCTATCGATGTGGCAGTTGAGCTTGGCGAAGCCCTCTTTGTTAATGATGGGCTGTTCGCCCCCGTTACGAGCTTCTTCCTCATCGCACTCCATTACCGAAGAAAATTCACCGGACATGTACTTTTCCACAAAGGATGACTCAGACGTGCTCTCGCCACCCGTGATTCGGAGCTTCTGGTTAAGTTGCTGCACAATCTGTGACCAAGCCTCCTCTGCATCCTGCTGGGCATATCCTTGTCCTGTCTTGGACTTTTCCGCGAATTGAGGGAACACGGCTCGTAGAGCGCTCAGGAAGTTCATAGGAGGAAAAGAATCTTGTGTTTCTCCCATCCTCTTGTACAGGGTGGAAAGTTGAGACGCAAGGTCCATGTTAGGGCCTGTCATGGCGAAGTTGCTGCTGCTGCTACTACCACTGCCGGGACTGTATTTGACTAGAGCATCTTGAAGTTCGGGAATCAAGCGGAGAGTCTGAAGGGTTGAATTAAGATAGCATGTGTTTCCGAGGTTGATGAGACCAGCGGGGGTCGCACCAACTTGTTGGGCTTGCTCGGCCTCGCTCATGTCCTCGACAAACTTGATGGCCTCCTTTGGTCGGACAAGGTCGCCACCTCCTGCGCTTGGAGTCCCCATCATCATGATGACCTGGCCAGGTTTCAGGCCGAGCTTGCTCATGTCGGCATCATCCTTGAGCTGGCCACCCTTGATCAAGATCTTTTGGCGTTCAGGTTCCACATTGGTCAAGCTGAACATTTGGAGTTTGAAGTCCTCGCCGGTGGAGTTGGGGTCGACCTCGACATCGTGTTTTTTGCCCTGGTGTTTTACCACGACTGGGGGAGGTTAGCAGTTGTTTCTGCAACGAAGTTGTCGAGGTGCGGCGCAGAGTAATAACTGACCTGAAATGGTTGACATGGTTCTGGTTGACCGGAGCTTGAGTTCGAGGTGGGGTACAGTGAGGTTGTGTCGTTGAGGAAAGAGGATGCCGTCTATTCGCCCTCTCTTCACAGATACCAGGGTTAAAAAAAAAGAGATTGAAATGAGAGAAGGAAGACAAAGGATCAAGATGTCATTCCCGTGCTCGAATGTGTCGTTTGTAAGGGACGGACGAGGCGTAGAAGATGCTAGAGGTGCGTCACCGAGTGGTACCTGGAAGGCGAATCATTAGTGGGGAAAGCGGTGTGCTTTGAGCTGTGGCTAGAGACGAGACAAAGCCACAGAGAGCTCTTGAGGATCAAGCTCTCTCCAAGGTTACCCCGTCACAGACGGCCCCACTGGAGAGGGAGACGTCAGGCATTAGGTAGGTAGCGACGCCTCATTAGCAACTGCGCCTCACATCGTTGAAGCTACAACCTTCAACGTCAACATCAACGTCGACCGACCCCGCCGAACTCCGTGTTCTCCGTCAACATCTCGATACGTGTTTCTATCGGACAGTTCAGACCGTCCTAGGACGTGTTTCTAGCCATGGTACAACCTCATTGTCCTTTTACGGACCTGACCGCAAGCTGACAGCTATCCCCCGCTTAGTCTCAATCCCTCCGACCTTACCTGCAATGCGTACGCAGCAGCTTGACCGCCGCGCTTACCCTATCCAACTTTGCTTCTCAAACTGCCGAGAGACACAATGTCCCTGAGATTGAGGCACAGACATCTCCAGAGGTCCTCCTGCAGCCATTGACAATCGCGCGAAACGAGAACGAGCGTGTCTTAATCGAGCCCAGTATCAACTCTGTTCGCATCAGCATCAAGATCAAGCAAGCCGACGAGATTGAGCATATATTGGTACACAAGTTTACAAGATTCTTGACACAACGTGCCGAGTCGTTCTTCATCCTGCGGAGGAAACCTATCAAGGTCAGTCATAGACCCGACCATGTCATGCTATCAACGCACACCTGACTGACGCTATTATAGGGCTATGACATTTCTTTCCTGATAACAAACTTCCACACCGAGGAAATGCTGAAGCACAAGCTTGTCGACTTTATTATTCAGTTTATGGAGGAGGTTGACAAGGAGATTTCCGAGATGAAGCTATTCGTGAGCATCTCAGACCGTAGTGTGTAATATCCACTGATACTGACCTAACTCCAGTTGAACGCTCGAGCACGATTCGTAGCCGAGTCTTTCCTTACACCTGTGAGTACCTCGCTAATCAAAACCGCAGTGGCTTCTTTAGACAATACTGACTACAACAACAGTTCGACTAAATCTAAAACCCTCAGCTGGCTTGAGGCTTGGAGTTCGCTATGGAGTTCGCTCTGGAGTAGCGGCTATCGCAACGCTTCTAGGCTGGCAAAAGCAACCGACCATGACGGCATTGTACTGGAGAGATTCTGAAGCGAACTTCATGCTGTGGTGAGCAGGAAGGTTAAAGATAACGATATTACCTAGACATAAACTTTACCGACCATACCGAATTGAAATGCGAATCTTTCTGAAGCAACCCTTACTCTCATTGAAAAGAAACGCCCGTATAATTGGGCAAGGTACACAGGCAGGTAAGAAATGCCTCTATTGAGGCCGACTGTTAATACAATTCTGTTATTGTGGGTAAAAAGGCTGGATTGTCGGAAGGGGGCCTGCTTCGTTTTGAGCATCAACTCCTCCACTGTAGACCGAGTAATCAACCCCTTGGCTATTGTAGTTCATCGACTGCATTCATTATCATGACCGTAATTTTATTTGCATTTCTACTTATTTTTGCTGCTTTTCTTCGTATGTTATTGGTCACTGCTGAACTTATCGGTTCGAGCGGCGAACTAATCACTGGTAATAAACTGCTATCCCTCATCTTGTTTTCTAACACTGCCGATAACTGCCAATCACTGTTAGGAAATCCCGGGAGAGTAACTGCTTTGTTGCCTCGAGGAAACAATCGTTCGCTTGTTTCGCACTCCTGCTTCTTCTCTTCCCAACTCCCTCACAGCCCTCATCTTCCATCTCTTAAACCCTCCGTTTCAGCATCCAGTGCAGCTTTTGACTTCTCCAAAGCAGTCGCTCGACTGATTCCACCTTGTTCTTCTCTGAGCTGCTAACTTCTTTGCATCCGCCACCTCTCTATCCTTCAACATCCCTACCCTCTTTCGACCGCACATATCCTCAAAGCTGCAACCTACAACCGTCACTATCTAGAATACCAGACTGTCACCACAGACGGGCATCGGAGTGACTATTGCCTGACCTCCGCTGTTGAGCTTACAGCCGCTTTCATCTGGTTGCCGCAATCATTCCTAGGTGTCCCTCCCCATCCTCTCACGCATTTGCTATTTCTTCTTTCACGTTGCAAATTTGGAATTTTCAGCATCTCAGCCTACCGCACTACAACGCTAACTTCGAGAAGCACTTCAGATTCCTAAGCCAAGCGCTTCTTCCCGTTCTTCAAACCTTAAGCTTTCCTTCCCCGTTCTTCTCATTTTTATTGCCTCGGCTCTGTTTCTTATTTTGACCCTCCAGGCGTTGGGATCATCAGAAACGCACATCTTAGACAAAGCCGAGGCACTCCACCGAAAATCCCCTACTACGCTGTGGTCCCTTTATTGCTGCATTCACCTCTACGAATGCTCTGGTCGTTGAAAAGCTATCAACTGTTTCCCCGATTCCTTCTCTTATCCCCTCTACAAACACTTCTAGCCGTTGGAGTTTAGGCACTCCGTTCAACCTCAACCTCACACTCAAGGCAAACAGTTCATCCAAGCACCAAATCAAAACACAGGTCCAGTTTACACATCGTCTTGTGTCCTTGATTACATCAGATATTTGAGGGTACATTGTATTAATGGTATGTTCCTGAATATCCTAGTCAGCGTCGACAATTTGTTGATAACATATCAATTTCTAGCCCTGAGACTCGGTCATGTCGTATCACTCTGAACAGTTCTTGGGCCAGTCAAACGCACACTGTCCCCAGATGGCCCAAGGAAGTTTCGTCGCCCAGCATCCGGGCCCCCTTTCTTCCAATCCGCCTTTCGGGACCCCTTCTTTCCAATACAGGCCCGGTCAGTCTCCACAAACTTCTGGCTGGAACAATCCCGAGTCTTCTATGCAGGCGAACCTCAACTCGAACTCATGGATGCCCTCGGCTCACCAGTTCCTCAACAATACCCTCCAGGCTAGTGGGGTTGGCGATGTGCAAGCTGGTACGGAAACAATGGGCAAGCCCTCCCATGATGATGGAACTGTATCTAGCATCCTCGAGCCACCCGTTGCACCCCCAAATAGTCCTGTGCAGGATATTTCCCACCTCGCTATCCCGGTTATGCCGCTCAACTCATGTGCTGTGGTCCCTTAGATGGGAGGCCAAGCTCAAGGTACCGGTAACCATACAGCCAATGGCAATGAAGTTGTCAACGGACCTGCTCCGGCTCTCACCAGCAACACTCAGTTTTTTGTTGCCAACGGCTCTTCACAGCCAATGCCAAGCGGGTTCCCCCAAGGAGTCGCTATCGTTTCGAACGGTGATCCTCAAGGCCTTGGGATCTCGGGTATTGCTAACCGACTCCCCCACGGAGCTCAGCTTTATGTAAGTTCACAGTCACCCTCAGAGTCTTATGAGAGATGGCTTGATGTACTTGTCGCTAACTTTGGGAAATTCTAGCCCAGTCGACCCGTCCAGAACACTAGTTCTCACTATGTCGAACCGACTGGCCTAATGTCGCCTCCCCATGGTCACAATTCGACAGTCCAACCCGGAAGCCAGCATTCTGCTCGTCCCGAGGCTGCCACTGGCGCTCAGCAGTTCTACACTCCTGTTGCGCCCTCCCAAAACCCAAATGTTTCCGGCCTGCCTCAGAGTGTCTCCTTTCACTCTGGCCTCTCCCTAATGAGTCCCGTTAACACTCCTCATCATCTAAGCGGCGAACGCATGAATGGTTCAATCTCTACCCCCACCTCGGGCCCTAATCACCATCTCACTGAACCGCGTAACTACGCGCCCCGAACATCTGGACAACCAGTTGACAGTTTGCCTCCTCCACGATTCAACTTAGATTTGCAGACCATCCCCGGCGCTCACCATGCCTCACCTCGAGACCCGTTTGGAAGCCCTGAGCGTGTTGAGCCGAGTGCCTTGATTCCATTCCCAAGCTTGCCTCCGCCTGCTGTCCAGCAGGCCATGCTCACTGCTGCGATCTCAGCGCCATTGACCAGCAACAAATCTCACAAGCTACGTGAGCTGACAGGCACCTATTCAGGTCTACCCACTCTGGAAACTGCTATGAGCTCTGACTTTTTCCCATTCATGAGCGGCCCAGGATCTACCAAGCCATCTACTGCTGGCGTTGTTCGCCTCAAGAATGTAAGTTCTCTTTACCATCCTGGAGTTTGGTCTGTTTTAATCTTTCTAGATACCGTTTTCTACCAAACGTTCCGAAGTAGTTGCCTTCATTGGCCGCAATAGCCGGATGCTGAATGATGGTGACGAGCCCATCCACATCATCATGGACCGGGCCACGTCCAAGACTATGGATGCCTTTGTGGAGTTTGTGACAATGGAGGATGCTATGCGTTGTGCCGAGAAGCACCACCAGTATACTCAAGTTGGCCGTATCAGCCGTTTGGGCGAACGACCTGTCGAGGTCGAGTTGTCGAGCCAAGCTGCTCTTATGCAGGAGCTCTTCCCTCTTGCTCGTGGCGTTTTCTGGGACGGCGCCAACCCTCAGGTCCTTCCCACCAACAACAACGAGCCTTGGGTCAACTTCAAGGGCTTCATCTCTCCTGAGGAGATGGTGATGCTTGTCAAACATGTAGAAGTTCCCCATCGATCGCCTTTCTCCAAGGAGTGTCCCCAACGCCCCTATGAGTGTCTCATCAGCACACTGCGCAAGTTTCCTTGGTATTCCTCGGACCACGTCACGATTGCTCAGCGTGGTGCTATGTATAAGGCTACTACCAAGCTTATTCGATTGCTCAGCCGATCCGTTTCACAGCAGGATGACCCCGTCAACCTTAATACTCAGCTGTTCCAGCGTGTAGTGCGAACTGCAATGGATTGCAAGGGTTTCACGATCCTTCAGAAGGACAACATTGCATTCATGGTCCAGATGGACCCCACGGAGCAGCAGCGCCGTCACAGTCAGCCCGCAAATGCCAACTCCTGGGTTCATCAGTATGCCATCGCAAGCAAACCAGATACACCTCTCGATCTTGTTGACTGGTACATCCGCCTGATTCGTGAGCAGACTACCCGTGACATCCTTGTCCGTCCCATCCACGAGCGTACCTCGATCCAAGAGACGCTTAAGGATACTGATGACTATTGGGGCTACTTCTACCATGAGGTTAGCTATGTCCAGGGGCCTCAATTCGACGAAATGTCTTTAGGCCACTGCGCCTACCTCGAGCTTTCTGCCATCGAGCGAATTCTGGGCCGTGCTCTCGGCTACAACTAAGTGATGAACATCTGGTAGCGCAGTTCTACTAACCGACTTCATCTCGCTTTATTCTTATCTCCGTCTCGGGGTTTCTTTTTGTATCTCAGCATTTCACTGCTTCTGTCAAGCAGGCGACAGAAAACGCTGGCTCTTTTCCACACCCAAGACCTCACGGATAAAGGCGTTGAGGTGTCTCGGATCATTATCTCGTCCGCTATTGCTTGGGACTCACTCAGCATTTTGTTCACTCACTTCTCGGGGCCAAGGCTAGCGGCCCGAGGAAGATGGGAGGAAGATGGAAGGAAGAAGAGCTTGCGCACTAAACACGATTGACTTGATTTCGGGCGAGGATGGATGGCTGCCAGGTCTATATAAAAAGGAGCACCGGCATAATTTGGAAGGTTAGGTAGTTTGGGCTTGTTGCTTGTATTTTCTGGCAATTCTGCGTGCTATAGGAAAGAATAAAGAGAAAATAGAAAAACTCTACTGGAAGAAATTGATTGAGTGATGTGTGCTCTTGCCGTGGATATCAACGTTCAATGCCTGTAGCTACTACCTATCTGGGACACCTACCAACTGTCGTCTTATCAGATAACTTAGTACCTAACTGTGGGTGTGTGCATAAAGATTGATCAATTGATGGGTGCTAGGGTCCAGGACTCTCGCTCCCTACTGGCAGATGTGGCCTTAGTGCTGGAAGCAACCCCTGACTTAGAGCTCACTTTGCTCCATGTGGGCGAGTTTAATTGTCATCCAATCAGAGGGTGCATCAAATGCTGTAACGGCAGTCGTCTCCACTTGCCGAAACGACACATTGACGCGGGTCCCGCCTACCCTTGGCTTCAGGTTCCATAAGGCAAGCAGGCAAGCATGGAATGGACTGATTGCGCTGTGCTGTGCTGTGCTGTGCTGTGCTGTGCTGGTAATAAAAAGCTGTACAAAAGTGAGGCTGAAATCCATAGTATCTACGAGCTTACCTACCTACCTACGCATTAGACAGGACTTGCTTCTCCAACATTGATTCTTGTCTCCCTTTAGTGATACGCCACCTTCTTACTACCTGCCTCAGTATTGTACCTGCGAATTTATTCTTATCTTCGTCCATCGTGTACCTTGCTTGAACTCGGTTCTTTTCTGAACAAACCAGTCCATCGAAAGGAGTTTCATTTTCCCGTGTTTGTTCCTTTCCATTCCCCCTTGTTTATTGTACCCGACAACCCTTCCCGTTGCCGGCTCGCTTGCTTGACTTCTCATTCTCTGCCAAAACAAATCTTTTTTAGGACCCGCGTCAGACAAGACTCGTCAAGTCAGGTTCATAAACAAACACCTGGCAATTCCTCACCTTTTGTAAACACCCAACCTCGGTACTCGCTGGAATTAATCGGACTGGTCATATCATCGTAACCTACTTAACTCATCATCACATTACACACAATCATGGCTGCTGAGCAGGATAACAAGGGCGCCGCTGCCGTTCCTGCAGAAACCCCTGCAGCTCCCGCTGTCACTCAGCCCACCACTGAGGCCACTGCAAAAGCTGCTCCTGAGACGCCTCTGACCAAGCTTAATGGTCGCCTTGATGACATCTGCGGCAAGGCGCAACACGGGGAGATGTGGGGAGTTCAACTGTCCAACATGGACCATGTCCCTACCATGGTCGTCCTCCAGAAATTCCTGAGGGCCAACAACGATGATCCCGTCGCCGCTGAGAAGCAGCTTACTCAGGCTCTCGAGTGGCGCAAGAAGATGAACCCTACTGCATTGGTCACTCAGACCTTTGACAAGGACAAGTTCAACGATCTAGGTTTTGTCACAGTGCACAATGGCGAGAACAACAAGGAGACCGTCATTACGTGGAACATTTACGGTGCCGTCAAAAACAACAAGGTTACTTTTGGAAACGTCGAGGAGTAAGTCTCTATTCAACTCTACGTGAGAGTTTGGCTAACCATGCGTCAGATTTATCAAGTGGCGCGCTGCCATCATGGAACTCAGTGTACAGAAGCTTAAACTGGACGAGGTCACGGAGCCCATCCCCGAGGGAGGCGAGGATCCTTATCGAATGATTCAAGTTCATGACTACCTTAATGTCAGCTTTTTCCGCATGGATCCCGCCGTGAAGGCTGCTAGCAAGGAGACAATCTCCGTCTTCTCCATGGCGTACCCAGAGCTGCTCGCCCATAAGTACTTTGTCAACGTTCCTGCCATTATGGGATGGATGTTCGGCGCCATGAAGCTCTTCCTTGCCCCTGCCACCCTTCGCAAATTCCACCCAATGACCTCTGGCACCACTCTAGCTACAGAACTGAAGACAATTGTTTCTTCCTTGCCTAAAGAATACGGCGGCCTCGGGCCCAGTGTCAAGGAGGGCCAAACCGTTTTGTTGGCTGATACCCATGAGGCTAGCCAGACCTCCACCAAGTCTGCTGCGGCCGAGCCTGCTCCCATTGCCACTCACTCCACCAATGCCGCCGGTGAGGCTCCCATCATCACTGAAGCTACTCCCGCTACAGAAAATATCATAGTTGCCGAGCCAGTGGTACCTTGTGAGCCGACTACCTCTTCATCAGCTCCTGCTACTGGGGAGGCCATTCCTGCACCAGTTCCCGCCCCTGTCGATGCTGCCAAGGAGGAGACTGCAGAGAAGGCTGTTGAGCAAGCTGGTGAGAAGCCTATTGAGGAAGCTCTCGAGAAGCTTGCAGTCAACCCAAATGACGAGGCTGAGAAAAAGGGGGCTCATACCGCTGGCACCCAGGTCGAGGACAAGAAGGAGAGTATTGCTTGAGTGACCGTACACGAGGAGAAGAACGAGAGAATGGAGTAGAATACAACAAGCAGCTATGAGATCCTATACCATTAACAATACCCCTCAGCTGCTGGGCGCTACCCTAATGTGCGAAGCGTTGCCTCGGAGATGTTTTATTCTAGATTAGCTTGGGAGTCGAGACATAAATTCTATTCACGGCAAGAAAAGATACCTTGTTCCTGCGGCACTCGACGAGGCCATATTATCCAGTGAATTCATGGGTTCTGAAGGAACTTTGGTCTCACAGTAGTCTTGTCGACGCCATGGCGGCAGGTTGGTAACAGAAGAACTATCCCCTAAGACTTCGGGCACCAAAACAAGGTAGCCCAAGTGCTCTTCTCAGCTCGCATAAGGTAATCAGATTATTTCGTCTCTTATGCTCTCGGCGGCTAATTCTTCTGGCATCCTGATGGGCGGCCTTCGGGATACGGTGAGCTTTGCCCTCGAAGACATGCCTGGTCGGTGAATGCCGTTCTTGATATCGTGAGCATTGCAAAGTAAAAAGTAACATATACACTGCATAGAGGCTCTGGTAAGTCCTGAGTGAGAAGTGGACAGAGGGAATGTTTGAATGGGTTTCAGCGTGGAGGTTGCGCAGGTGAAGGCCAGTCCTGGTTCAGTGATGATATATTTGACTTTATCGTCATTTAGGAAACGCCGCAATCAGTTGAATATGGAGCAAATTCCACAGAGAAAAGTGCAAGGCAGGTTATAGGTGATTCGGGCGATATGTAGTATGGTCACAACATATGCGGATGATTATCTTGATTATACCTGAAGTTTCAAGGGACCAAGACCTACCTAGATATAGAGCTCGTAACATGGGGAACCTTGGGTTACTGATATCCCAGATCCGGATATACCTCTGTTAGATAAACCTAGATGGATAAAACGGAGCAATAGTTGCAAGAGATAGGAAGAGTTATAGACATTCATGGGCAGCACTTTTTATGCTGCTGCAAGGGAGTGTGAGTGTCATCTGGCGGACGAGAGAACCATTGGTGCAACACAAGACAAGATGCCAACATAAATGTGATGGTATTGACGCGCTTCTGATCTCTCTGTAATTTTCGAAGACTTGGCTATCAAGAAGTTCATGTCAATGCACCGCGAGCTTGCGAACTCTTCCCTGTGGCGGTTACCTAGTGTTGGTTGCTTGAGAGTCCGTGAGAACCTCAGTACCCGCCCTTTTTGGAGGTAACTCGCGCTCTGGCCCCTGAGTAATGCAACGTCACTCGCAAGAAACTTCCCCAACAATAATTATTTCACTCTAGAAATAAATACCATAATCTGAATAGGCTATGAATAATGCTTCTTTGTTCGAAAATCACGTCTGTGCTGGCATGTGCCACTTATAACCTGTTGGTAGCCGAGCCGTTGGGTCAACGAGGTTATATCATGATCGTGGAGGAGGACAAAGGAAACTATGAACTCATCCATGGGGACCTTGGATTGCTATTGTTCCTCTAGTTCTAGTAATTAAATCTTTCTGCATTGATTTCTGCGAAGTGCAATGATATCTGAGTCAGATATCGTCAAGGCGCAAAGTGGCAAAGCAGCACAAGGTCAAAGGATATTCGAGACAGCATCTGTAACTCGAACAATGTAGAATTTGGATGAGTGCAATGGCATTTTAGATACGGTCATGAGACTCGTTGCTATTTTCCCCATACCATCGCCAGTTTTGCAAACGGATTGCATTTACAGTGGCCAAAGTAGTGTTGTGCATCTCGTCTCAGTCGGTCCATCTTTGGTTTCGGTCTAGGAAACTCGCGTTTACCTTGCCTCACCTTGAAAATCAGCCAGCCAGCCATGGCTGCCATGCTCATTCTCGCATCCAATTGTTGATTTTTTTTTTTGCCCTCCTTGCCTCAACTCAACCCAGCCTAGCCTACCTTACTCACCATCCATAGGAAGAGGCGCGAACTCCCTTGTCCCTCCCAACCTCCAAATTCTCTCTTCCTCCTAACAACCGCACCTCAATACCTAGAGGTAGAGGGCATCATCTTCTGTGTATTACACTCTCGCACGAGGCTTTGTTCTCCACCGTTAAACTGTTTATATCACTTTCAACTCTTTTTTTTAACCTTCCTACCTTGCAACGCTCCTCATTCTATCGTGCTCTCTTGCTACCTACCTTACCTATTGTCTTACGCCCTGACCTGACCTGGCCTGGTCTGGCCTGGCCACTTATCCCACTTTTCCCTACCTACATCAACCAGACGACGCGACCTGGTCAACAACGGCGTCCGTTCAACTTATCTCCAACTTCCCATCAACTCAACTCTCGACCATCATTAGTTGTATCTCTGATACGCGTCTTCCTGCTTCAATAGTGATTCACCCTTGGTCACGTCTACTGCAAAAGGTACAGTATAAATCTCTTCTTCTCTTCCTCTTTGTGTCTCCCTACCTACCTAGGTATTCATATATCGGTGCCTTCCTTATACCAGTCTGAGTCTTCCTTCCTACACATCCATTATACTTGACACTCCTCATTTTCCCGTTTCGGTCGCCGAACTTGATTCTTCCTTCCTTCCATCCTCACTACTGGAGTACGTACCAAGCCTCCTAGTACTCGACCTTGACCTGGTTCTTGCCTGCCCTGGACCAGTCTGGGTTGGACCGGCGCGCGCGGGGGGAAAGCACCATCCACTCGCACTTAACTTAGTCGCCCACTCTCTCCTTCCCAATCCCACTCTCATCTCTGAGCGCGCCGCGTTTACTTCTCACTTCATTTACCTCTCTACACACTCCATCTTTTGCCTTTCTTACTTTTCTTCCACCAAACTATCGATTACCACTTTTTCTCTCTTCTCTCTGTTTTACGTTTTTAATAATTCAGGATCTCCGTTTCTTACACTTTTATTTATTTATTTAGTTCACCCCGGATGATATTTTGTTGCTGAATATTTCGCGTCAAAGTCAGTCTATTACACTTGAGACGGCCTCAAGTTCTGCCACTATGGCACTCGTCTTGACCTCTGAGGGCGCCTTTGAGGTCAGCGTCACAGACGATTCTTCCTCCAATGTCGCGTCAACCACCTCTACGCCACCCACTACAATTGCCGATGAAGCCAGCCTGCACTCCGAATCACCTAAGCGCGATGTCGTTCATGTTGCACTCGAGCCCGAGTCTCCTGAAGTCGCGACCACCCCATCCGACCCGATCGAACATACGCAGTCCGCCAGCCCTGTTGATCTGCCGCCGCCTGCCTCAGTGCGCTCTCGCCGCAGCCGCGTGAGCGCTCCTGTATATAACTTGGTTCAATTGAGTGGTACAGCCGGCCACGGAAAGCGACGCGCCAAAGGCGACATTGTAGCGGACCGACGACGACGGCGACGAACTGTTTCTGGTCCAGTTTTCCCCATTGATAGTTCAGCAACTTCCAGCTCTGCTCAGGGTGCTACGCCCGAAACCATCCGAAGTGGTATTAACGCACTCGGAGTTACACAGTCAGCCAGCAAACTCGATTCTCCGCGCACTCGTCGTCAAAGAATCTTGGAGGATGATTTGCCAAGCAGACGTCCTTCAACGCGTCGCTCCAGTGCCATTGTGCCTGCTGTAGTTACGCCCGTCAGCAAAAAGTCTAAAATCACTAAGCGCAGCCGCAAGTCTGTGGACAAGGCTGAGACGCCATTGTCACGCGAGCTCAGACGCTTGCAGGATACGAAAGAGTTTTCCCATATTGATGAGAGACCCGTGATTCAGAGTGTTTGGTCCAATGGAAAGTTTGTCGACCCCAAAGCTCCTGCGCCACAATCGAAAAAGAAGCCAGAACCAGAAGCAGCCACCGAGGAGCCCAAGGAAGCCGAGCCCGAACCTATTAGCAGGCCGAGGAAGCGAAGAGTGAAGAAGTTTCTCGACAAAGGTCTTTACGCGGGCCAGGATGCCCCCATTGACATATCTAAGGGTTTGACCGTGACGGAGAAGAAAAATCTTGCTCAGATGCCCGAGCTGATCCCCAGCGGTCGTGTCAACAAGACGATGCCCATGCCTATGTTCAATGGTCTGCGCCTGCTTATTGAAGGTCGCGACTTCAAACTTCCTTATCAAGTCTGCAATCCTCTTCCCCCGGGTCAACCCAAGCCCGACGAATGGAAAAAGATGACAAAGAGTAAGTTTAATAATAAGATCACAAAAGTCGATGCTAATATATTCCAGATCGGTTCATTGGTGAATCTAAGGACTACTGGCGAAAGTCGCCCCACTTCCATGATTACTCCTCCAAGTGTGTCTGTAAGCCAGAAGATGGCTGCGGCGAGAGCTGTCAAAACAGAATCATGCTGTATGAATGTGATGAGCAGAACTGCAACGCTGGCAAGCAGTATTGCACCAATCGTGCATTTGCCACTCTGACGGCACGTCGCAACCGTGGTGGGAAGTATCGAGTCGGTGTTGAGGTAATCAAGACCTCCGACCGTGGATATGGTGTACGAAGCAACCGATGCTTCAGACCAAACCAGATCATCATGGAGTACGCTGGAGAAATTATCACTGAAGAGGAGTGTGAGCGTCGTATGACGGAGGTCTACAAAGACAACGAGGTGAGTTTCTCGATTGTTCCTCAATTATGATTGGACCCCTTATACTGACTACGCAAAGTGCTACTATCTCATGAGCTTCGATCAAAACATGATCATAGACGCCACCACAGGAAGCATCGCGCGTTTCGTGAATCACAGTTGCAACCCAAATTGCAGAATGATTAAATGGATCGTTTCCGGACAGCCGCGAATGGCCCTGTTTGCTGGCGACAAGCCCATCATGACAGGCGATGAGCTGACATACGATTACAACTTCGATCCTTTTTCGGCGAAGAATGTTCAGAAATGTCTTTGCGGCGAACCTAACTGCCGCGGTGTCCTTGGCCCAAAGCCTCGGGAGGTCAAGCAGCCTAAGACGGACCTCAAGAACGCGGTCAAGGGTGCTGTGAAAGCAGGCAAACGCAAGCTCAAGGAATTGATTGGGGACGAGGGCGATAGCAGCAACAATGCTAAGAAGCGCAAGGTTCAGCCTGCAAAGGGGGTGAAGCGAGCTATCTCGGATGCTGGCTCCAAGGTTGCCAAGGGTGCAGCGACTGCTATCAAGAAAGGTGTTTCTACGGTTACATCCACCGCGAAGAAGGCTGCCCTGGGTTCCAAATCACCCGCAAAGCGACGTGTCTCAACCGGAGCGATTCTTAAGAAGACGACGACGAAGCGTGTCATCCAGACCTACTCGCGCACACCTCAGAAGCGAGTATCGGGGCGAGCATCGGGTGTTGGTCTTGTCGCAGCAAGCAGAGCAAAGGGTGCTTCAGTGACAAAGGTGATCAAGTCTACTACTAAGACATCTGCCAGTATCAGAAAGGCCTCTTCTCGAAACTCGGCGCCCCGAAAGGCGTTAGATATCTCCCGAGAAGCTGAGATTTTGGTGGCAGCTGATGATTAAAGGATTGATAAGAGATGACGACGTTGTGACGGAGATTTACGTCTGCAAATAAACGAGGCATTCTGACGGACCTGGATTGCTGTTTTGGGCCAGGCCATGAACCAGGAATAGGGAGTGTCAGAGGAGAATATGGATTTCGGATCTGCTGCGCTTTTCCCGCGCAGTTGGCATTAGTACTACTTTTATATCTGCGGGCGCCAAGGCGTACAAGGGAGGTCTGGCATTGTACAGTATAAGGAATCGGTTGGAGGGTTAGCTGGCTGTTTTGAACATGTGCAACCTTGCTTATCTAGTTTTATGCCTTCTTGTCAATCAAATACTGTAATGATGCTTCTGTGTATTATTCATCGTGGCCATGGTGTTGTGGGAGAAATGATCTATGAATGGCCGAGGCGCCGTTTGCATATGACCTTGCCATCAATTTTCATGTTTTCGCACGGCCACTCACTCGTATCTCTTGACGGGCGGAGCAGGGCGAAAATCAGGTAGAAGAAGTAGCTAAATTCCAACCGTTCTTACGCAAGCATTGATCAAAACTGTCAATATGGAATGAGACAAGGTTGGACTCAAATATGCAATGCCTACCTACCTAGGTATGTACATACATAATAGGAAGGATGTTGAGACTTGCTGATACTGCATTGGCCTTATTGTTGCTGTGGTTTTGATTATAGGTATACTTTGTTATATCTTGGAGAAAACAAGTAGGCATACTATTTGGGATAGACAAAAGATTGACTGCCTAGGACCAGTTTCCTGCTTATGTCGTATCATGTCATGCTGTGTGTTCCCTCCTAGCTAGGTACAGACCGGTATGCGCCCGGGAACTGAGCAGCAGTCAACAGCAGTGAATAGAAACTTCGGTGACAGGGCTGAGAATATTATGCCCAGAAGTGGCAGGAGAAACATGAGAAGAGAGGAAGAGGCTGGGAAGAGATACTCCTCAGCTGCCCATATAGGAAGGCGGCTATCTCAGGACGTGATGAGGTGAGACAGCACAAACACCAACTGCCTTCCGCCTTACCTACGATAGCCACTAGAATTATGTGCTTATGTTCTAGAAGACAAAATCGCTCTGAAGATATGTCACGTACAATACAAGGCTCTGCTCGATTGAAAGTAAACTTGAAGGTAACGATGACTGTGTGAGGAGGTCCAGTTCACATCAGCCAATGACGGGCACGCAGAAGCTTTTTCCTTATCCCCATGTAAGGCTCCCGTCTTGTCTGAAGACATATTTCCTTATACCATTTCTCCATTCTAGGACTGCCGCTTTGTTTACGTCTACTCCGTCCCTCCAGCTACTAACTATCTCATGCTTGCACAAAGTCGGGCCCTGTAAATCACACGCTCTTCTCATCAATTGTTATTTCCTCTCTCCATTCCCAGTGCTACCATATACTTGAATTGGCAAGGTAATAGAAGAAGGCGCCGATTCATAAGAACAGCGAAACTGTAGGAGCCTTAAACATGGTTCATGGTTTGTAGTACTAGTGATAGTATTGTAGGTCTATATGTAAGTGGGAATAGAAAACAGGAGCCAGGCCAGAGCCAAACGATCTGGATCAAAAGACAAAACAAGAAGAAATCTAAGAACAAGAAAGAGGGTAACATATGGTGGTAAAACACAAAAAGAAGGTAAAACAGATAACACAATATGAAGCAATACATAAGACAAGCATGTGTGAAGCATAGAAAGACACATCCAACAACACCAAGGCCAAAACCTGAACAGAAGTTTCCCAAGGCAAAGAAGGATCGAGAGACGAAAAGAAGACCAAGTACAACATGTACAGTGAAGACGACCGAGCGTGTTGCCTTTGAGATGCAGACATATGTCCCAGATCGATGTGCCGTTATTCATCGTTTTCTCTAAACTCCATGATACCCAGTCGTGCTGTATGTTGCGAATCGACAGACATTGAACTTGTCTTGTGAGAGAGAAAATCGCTGTGCTGGTTCTCTCCACATAAGGACAATATGAGGTCTCCTTGAGACTTGCTTCCATCAGGCGGTTCTCCCCGTCTCCATGTTTCTTGATAGCCTTGACGTCGGTGTGGTGTGCGCATGCAGAAGGTGACTATCCTTTGACAGAGACAGCATAGACATGGCATGCCTGGGTGTAATGAGCCTGGCATGGGAAGTTTTGGCAAATTTTCCCGCAGTTGAATGTGTTTTCGCCATGGCAGTTATTACATCTCCAAAAGACAGCAGACATGATTATTGATGGTTGATGAAAAGTGAAGAGATGATTGTATTTTTTAAGGATGCGATCGCAGTCGTTACTGTAGTGAAGATACTGGTTGAACTCCAGAATCATAATTCCGAAGAACGATGACTTCTTCTTATAGCCGGTTTCTCATCTAAAGAATAGATGAGGCCTCATAGAGCAAATCGTGATTCACATACACGGCATGTTGCACCAAGGGCAACCAAGCCTTGCTTTTGGAAAACCCATAACCACATGGTGCGCAATCTTCAACCCAAACTTTTGCGCAGAAGAACAATCTCAAGGTGCCAGGTATGTTGAAATGATTGTGATTGTGTATAGAGACTGTGTCCATATGCCACGGCGAAGCCGATCAGTTCGAAGCTCCGAAAGGCAGGTCGATGATTGATAGGGTGAGAATAGCCATTTCAAGGTGGAAACTCTGCCTCAAATCAACATGCTGAATCAAGGGATGAACCAGCAGCACTGCACGCCCGGGTATTGTAAAAAAGGGTACATGAGTAGTGATAGGAGGAAGCTCTATCCAGTCGGAATCGCTCGAGGGATGAAAGATGGTCGTCACTAGAAGCGGGACTCTTTCGGTTCAAAGTTAATAGTAATCCATGTCAACATCTCCAGTCTGATCACATAGTGAGATTGAGTTATGCTTAGAAGTTGTCTGGCTCTATAGTTATTGCTTGTCCACGTGTTGGGGATGAATAACACAAAGTTAAACATCCATTACCTACCTACCTACTTTCAACCCATCTGACTCTGGAATTTCCCGGCTCGTGTTTCTGTGAATACCGTCAATGCACAATACCTACGCTGAAGAGGTACGGAAAAGGCGTCAATCTTTTCAACTCTATGTTGCTAAGCCTCGGGTCTGTGATAATGTTTCATGCCTAGGTATTTGTTGTTCTCTTGAGTCGTTCGTTTCGTTCGTTGTAAGTGTACTTTTGGGTGTGCTTCGACAGAGCGGGGCATTCCTAAGAGCTAGTGCTAGGTACCTAGTCATGGCTGAGCAGTCACTAACTTGTCTCAATCGCCCAGGACTTATCAGTGATGGATGTGTATGCACCGTATACCAAGATAGATAGGTAGGTACATTCCGCGCTTTGACAAAGACAAAGTAGCAGGGCGAAAGACCTCCATTGAACGGAAAGAATGCAGCAAAGAAATAAATGCTGAGCCATGAGGTGAGGCTCTGCCGTCATGGCCCGATATCGGCAGAAGTGCAACGCTGTGCCACTGCCACTGCATGTCAGCATAAGGATTATGCATCTCATCTCATGTAAAAGGATATTACGCAACTGAAGAGTATAGTGCGATAAACCCATGGGGCTTCAGTAAGGTATAGTACCTAGATATTGGTACTTGGTAGGACTGGTTGGTGCATGGGTCGCCAAAACAAGGCAGAATCCGCAGATGTACTCGACGATGGTAAGGTCCCTAAAGAATGTTAAAGATTTCTCCAAAGTAAAGATACTGTTACTCTTCTTAGTCCATTATATAACCGTGGAGCTGTTGAAGTGGGAAAACATATCGTTGCTCTGGCGTCACAGTATTTGAACTTGACAATCGAGACGAGACGTAAAGACCAAAATCATTTGGCCGCTTTAGGCCAATTCAAACCAGCATTTAGGCCGTTGGTTTCCATCGCCCTGTAGAATATGGATCCTGTTTCTGCTACCCAGTAGTCTGATTAGAAAGTATTTGTAAGACCGAAGAGCTCATCCAGTGTTTTGAAGAGCCAGTGCCCCCTAATAAGGTTGCGTACCTAGTAAAGCCCTCGAATACAAAGCCATGGTGGCTTCTTCTTGCTCTCCATGGCTCAACTGAAACCGGAGAGTGCCTTTGAGAGTGATAAGACACTTTTTGAGAAAGAGCATCGCGCTGCAAGGTAACGAAATGATCGAAACAGATGTCTCTCTGTCCAGGCCATCCAGAACTTGTAGACGGAAAACGGAAGAAAGCAAAGAGAACAGCCGCAGTAGTATCCAGAGGATATGCAGCAGGATTGACAAAGAGAGGAGAAGGTCGGCTGAACTTATATATCTGGTCCAAGATTGCTTTGCTACATCCATCAGGCCATTCAGCCGCAATGTGACAGCCAGGAAGCCTGGTCGATATGCACATGAACGTAGAAGTTGATAAAGGTGCAACAGATTGTGCAAGTATTGATAAGAAGCACATGATGGCCTTTGAGGGCAAAGATACTGTTTCTCCAGGCTATGGGTTCTGATGCAGGTATCCGTGGTTGCATGTTTCGTTCAGCAAGGTAGCTCGGGGATGAAACCAGTCTAGGTAGGTAGTTTAAATATCACAAATACCTACCTATGATAGAAACAATTATTCTTTCTATACAGGTACCTAGACTGCACGGTATGGGTGTCTATCGTAGACGCATGCATACCTTAGTAGGTACCTAGGTCAGTAGGTTTCGAAGATAGTATGGATGTCAATATATACAAACAAGAGAAAGTGAGGGAAGGAAAGATGGCTGCGTTTAGCCATTGGTTGTTTGGGTACTACCTACTAACCTAGATACCTACCAAGGAAAGATTATTTGAAGATGCAAATACTTAGGTACCTAGTCTCTGGTACATCGCATGAGGAAGGCGTATATCGAGGTTGATACATACATAGAGCCTGAGGAAAGATGGGGTGTGACTCGAGCTGTTCCAGAGCCTCATTATGGATCATGATGCGATGTTCAAGCACAACGACCTAACTTGCCTACTGCCGCTTTTGCAACTCAGACTCGAACTAGCGCCTACTTGGGCAGTCTTCTTAGTACCTTAGCCTCCTTCTGTATCTCGGTAGGTACCTACCTGGTTGGGACGGGACCTAAGTAGGCAGGCGGCACCTGATCAGTAGGCAGGTAGGTTGTAAGCTCCTCTAGGACAGGCATAGACGTGACCTTCTCCGGGCTATCAGTCACAATGCCACAATTGGATATCGCGGGCTCATATAGCTTAAGTTAGGTACAATGCATTGATGTTGAAGATCCAATCCCTGCTGCATTAGTACCTTAGTAGTTACTAATTGCCGAGGCCCTGGTGCCCAGCACAATGGTTCGAGGTCCCTGCCTCTCACCCTTGCGAAACCTTGGGGGGTAGAGACATTGAGAATCAAGCTCATGTCATTGGTAAAACAACACGAGTTAGTTATTGCAACATTTCCTGTCTTTGGAAACGTCAGAGCATCACTAATAATGGTGCCGAATATATAAGGGGTTGAGCACTTCTTTTGAAACTGAGGAGATGGAATTAGGAGTAGAGACTCTACCAATCTGGAAAAAGTATCCCGAGAGGGTTTCATGTTACGAAAGAAGACATGTTATATAATAAAATATATGAGCAACTTGGAGACCCCAGAACCACTGACTGAGCTGGTCTTACATGGAAGCGAGGCAGATTCGCAGTGAGCCCTAGCCAATTGTTTGAATTGAGGCGATGGCGAAGGCCTCAAACTCATACACGAATATTATAACAATAAAAAGCAATACTTAAAGCAGAGGATGACATCGACGAGCTTCCGTTACTAAACTTTGATGCTTAGAAAAAAGTCAAGTCAAGTTTTTTTCCATCTACTTGGCTGCGCTGTTGGTCGAGCAGTTTGGCTCAGTAGAGAGACATCAAGCCATATTAGAATTGAGAAGTGTGGCACAGCTATTGGGGCTGACATCTATCGAGACTTGTAGCGTTTATGGCCTCATTACACGAAATATTACTTTTAAGAAAGCACTCGTACCGCGACAGTTTATATAGCATGAAAGTGGTAGATAGCGCTGATATATGTCCTTTTGTTCAAGTGGATGCAATGCATGCTTTTCCAACTGAGACCATTCCGCTTGTCTTTAATCGAGGTGATTGGTGCATGCATTACTGATAGCAGAAACGATGTTGATTATATTCGAACTTGTAAAGAAGTTTGTAACTATTTGACTATATGTTGCTTGCATCTAAGTTAAGGTTATGTCCAACCCGTGGAACGGCTTTCAGATATGCGCTCAGTCAACGCAACTGTAGACAAGACGAGACTTCAAATCACTCAGTCTTGTTATATATATTTATATGTCTTGGTCCTCGTCAATTGATTTTTCTTCTTCATAAACAAACCCGCCTCTGTTCACCATCGTGTCTTCCTCAGACGGGTACCTATAGTACCTAGGTATCTAACATTCATACCAACTTCCATTCTTGGACGTACTGTACCGTGCGAATTACATACTGTACAGCACTCGAATACCCAAATGAGCGCCGAAACATTAGTGGCCCACTCGGGCTTGGCGTGTAATACCATCATCAATGCGACGACGACAGCAAAAGATGAGAGCATTACTCGTCCATCACCAGTACTGACGCGCTCCCAGTCTTTACCTGCTACTTCTACAGAGGCGACCGATACCCACGTTCACGTGCTACCTGAACTAGCACGCTCCTCGTCCCTGCCTGGTTCTATTGAACGGTCCGACACTCCCATCGACCCTGACAGCGCATCTGTTTGGACCATCGCCTGGAGCAATGAGATGCCAGGTCCGGCCACCAGCAAGCGCTGTGGTACGCGATGGATTGCACGTCTGCTCCCTCCTATAATGCTGGCGCTCGCAGGCTATGCAACCTATGATGTTGTCGTCTATTGCTGTGGTATGTGCTGTTCTTTCCCACAATCCCTTGTCAAGACGTGCTAATTAAACAACCAATAGTTCAGTACTTTCTTCAGCAGAAGGGCATGACAGCAACCGCGGTTGTTCTCATTGTTCTCTATATCGTCTTCCTCATACTCATGGTTGCGGCCTATATACGATGTTACGTAACCATTCAATTCAACACTGGCTTCGTGCCATGGACTGCTGAGAGGGCAGCGGCCGAGGAGGACCGAAACGGGCGATTGAGCAACGGCGGCGATGTCGAATCACTACAATGGGCCCCTCCCGATACCAATCCCGACAGCCCTGGACTCGAGTCCTTCTACAGCAAAGATATATTCATATGCGAGAGTGACGGGATGCCCAAGTGGTGTTCCGAGTGTAGGAGCTGGAAGCCTGACCGAGCTCATCATTCGAGCGAGTACGGCCGTTGTGTCTACAAAATGGACCACGTATGCCCTTGGATGGGTGGCATCATCTCGGAAACTTGTGAGTTTCACCCACATAATGCAGTATGACATGGCTAACGCGTAAATAGCATTCAACTTCTTTGTCCAGTTCACATTCTACTGCGCATGCTTATGCATCATCATCGTAGCTTCCAACGCTTACGCCGTAAGTCTTCGCTTACAAGCCGCCTCGAGGGTGGATGCTCGACTTATCGTTGGGTTGGTTCTCAGTTCTTTGTTTGGCTTCTTTTCTGTCACTATGACTATAACGGCCTTGAGGTTCGCTTTCCAGAATATCACAAATGTCGACCTTTTCAGGAAGAACCAGACCTTCCGGTTAGCCGTGCGAGTCCCCACTGGCACACGATCAACAGACAAATTCACCACGATCACATATCCCCTTTCTTTTCCTGGAGAGGATTTCAGAGCCCCAGGAACAGCCCATTCTAATGGCATCGACCAATCCGATGGCGCTGGCTCTATCGCAACAAATCGAATAGCACCTAGGGACCAGCGAGCTAAACGCACATTCGCTATTCTACAGACACAGTCCGGCGAGAACCCTTGGCACATTGGATACCTAGAGAACTTCAAGAGTGTCATGGGGGAGTCCGTTCTTGAGTGGCTATTGCCTTTACGACATTCTCCATGCACTCGCCATGATAGCATGGTGAGTGATTACCAATTTGGCCCTCTTTTGGAGCAACTGAAGAAACGTTACGGATTGGTTGAGGGGGATGCTGAGAAGGTTGCGAACGAGACGACATCAAGTTAGATACCCGAAGGATTACAACGCTTGAAACGTAGAATACAAGTGAGAGATGGAAAGGGGCCAAACAGTATACGTAATGTTTAAAAGAGGTGGATTTGGCTGACATGCCCAAGTTATTAAACTTATATCTTGTACTCTGAGCGCATAATTATCTTTCTTATTTCATTGTGGTTCTATCGACGGCCGATATTGTGATGTATATGTAGATACCTACCTAGGTACCCAGACACATAACCAATCCTCTTCCCTTTAAGAAGTGATTCTACAATGACCAAGGGAATGCTATGTCCGGCGCCTTCGAGACCGCGCCCCCTAAATAAGCCGTCAATTGACTTCTTGGAAGGAGGCCGAGCATCACATTGGCTACCTACCTACCGAGGATAGAACAGCAACAAACAAGATAAGGCAGAAACAAAGACAAAAAGACTTAACATACAACACTAGGGATTCGCTGGTCGTCACCGACCCAACTACTAATCCAGCGCTTCGGAGCTTGACTCTGGGAGAGCAGACGGGATCCCGTATTTTCTACGAGCTTTGGTCGTATGTACTTGGTGAAGCAATAAACACGCTTATGTTCTTGCATTGCACAGAGATGGCTGTTAGTATGAATTTCCATATGAGAGAGAGTGAGATCCAGTCGTTCTATAAAAGCAGTAATACTCTTAGTCCTGGTTGAGGATATGTTGATGTTTTAAACTCAATGGTTGGAACCGACGCACCGAGGAAAGGTATAGGGTAGCACAGTCCTCCAAAGCGCCTGTTGGTGTATTTCCGATACTGGATCAATGTTTATGTGATGCTCCGAGATATAGAACGTAAATGCGGACGAATGTGTTTGTGCTATACAGCAATAGCACTTGTTAGTGTGCGAGGTAATAAGATGAATGAAATATATAACTGTTGGCGTGTCGTTGCAGAGATCCATGACGTTGTAAGACCAGGCATGCACTCAACCGCATTAGACGATCAAATACCCACCCTTTTAACGTATGAAATGAGTTTCCAAGTACTATATCTACTAATCTATAACTACTAGGTAGGTAGTATCTAGGTACTCAGGTATGGTACAATCAACTTGTTCGCTTAGTACTAACCTACTAGGTACCCATAGATCAGAGCCAGCTTATTGTTGAAGGAGGAAAGTCAAGACGTTCGAGAGTGGATCTTGGTAATTAAGGTAGGTGCAGCGCAGTGGATGGTCCTATCATATTTCGCATTCCTCCTTCCATTCACAACATCAATCTAAGTTGACTCTCATCAACACTCCATCTTGGACGTTGCGCTTCCTCATCACGCTTTGTTTTATACCGCCCAATGTTTGAAGCCAGAATCAGTCTGAAGACCATACGAAAACTCGTTCCGCAGCCGTGTCCGCGATTGGAATCTCGCTCGTGAAAAAGACAGGCCAAAGCGCCTGCTGGGCAATGCTTTGTCGCGGTTGTATGATGCAAAAGGATAACTCGGCCTAAAAACACACGCAATACGCTGAAACAGACGGCTAAATGCCTTCTTCTCCGTTGCATCGTCCCCCCGGGGCTTCATCGCCACTGAACGAAGGTGGCTGGCGGCGTTCACAGTTCACGTATCGCCAATTCTCGCAGCTTGCCTCGTCCAATACTTCGAATCCGCTGCGCGTCATCGCCCATATTGATCTTGATGCTTTCTATGCGCAGTGCGAAATGGTTCGGCTTGGGATCCCTGAGGACAAGCCTTTGGCTGTTCAGCAATGGTAAGCTTTTGATGCTTTCAATTAGACTCCCAGATCTTCCCAAAACCAACATGGTTCATTTCATTATTGTTTTCTCTTCAATAAACTCCCTATCACGATCGCTATATCTTTTCCTTGTCCCGAGCATCGAGTCTGCACCATCTTGATCCGGCCATGATTGGACAATTGAGACCAATTTTCGCCCAGGCTTGCATCGTGCTACCACCTACCGATGGGGCAGTCGTCATTTAAGAACATCTTGATATAATCAGTCATATACGACTAAAGAGTAGGCGATTTCCTTCTCAACAGCCATCTATCATGGTGTCAGTTATGGAAACACATGCGACTAGCTGGTCGTAACGACTACCAGGAATGATATCATTGGCCTCGGTATCGATTTCCCGGTTGACATACCTTTTTCCCTCGAAGATCATGGTTTCTTGGCTTGGCCTGTGTAACATCTAAACCTAGTCTGAACCATGGCTAGGGCTCTGCCGCCGCATTCTTGAGTACAATTATACGTCAACTATACTTCATTCCGGCTTCTTGAGGGACGGGAGCACACCCTTGCTTGCTACGCTGCCCACTATATAGAGTCAAAGACTGACACTCCCGAACAACCATCAACTCAACCTTGATATTGGCATCGGCACTGGACTAACATATTATTTTGATAGGCAAGGGCTTATCGCGATCAACTATCCTGCTCGGGAGTGTGGCATTGGACGTCATTGTAATGTTGAAGAAGCAAAGAAGCTATGTCCCGAGCTTATTGCACAGCATGTTGCCACATGGAGGGAAGGCGATGACAAGTGGGCATATCGTGAGGATGCCGCTGCCAATATTGTGACGGACAAAGTTTCTCTCGACCCTTACCGACTCCAGTCTAGAAAAATCTTGGCTTGTATCAAGGATGCTTTGCCAGTCGACGTTCAGAAAGTGGAAAAGGCAAGTATAGATGAAGTCTTCCTTGACCTTTCAAGCCAGGTCTATTCAATCCTTCTGGAGCGCTTCCCAGAACTCTCGAACCCGCCTCCCTACGATGATCCCACTGAGAAGCTTCCGCTGCCTTCCATCGCTGCGCTCGACTGGCAATCAGATGCCTTGATCGACTTGGACGAGGAACAAGAAACAATAGATCCAGATTGGGATGACGTGGCTATTCTCATTGGCTCTGAGATTGTCCGCAAAGTGAGGTCCGAGGTGCGACAAAAATTGGGCTATACATGTTCAGCGGGCGTAGCCAGTAACAAGCTCCTCAGCAAGTTAGGCTCGGCTTATAAGAAACCCAACAAGCAGACCGTTGTGCGCAATCGGGCAGTGTCTGCTTTCATGGCCGGATTCAAGGTTACGAAGCTTCGAAACTTGGGAGGAAAGCTTGGAGAGCAGATTGTGTCGACATTCAACATGGAGAGTGTTACTGAGCTGTTAGAGGTACCATTGCCAACCATGAAGGCAAAACTGGGCCACGATACAGGCTTTTGGATCTTCAATACTATCCGAGGCATTGATACGAGCGAGGTCAACTCAAGAACTCAAATCAAATCGATGCTCTCGGCTAAATCCTTTCGTCCTACTATCAACTCCACCGAGCAAGCAACACGATGGCTGCGAATCTTTGCAGCTGATATATTTTCGCGACTCGTTGAAGAGGGCGTCTTGGAGAACAGGAGGCGGCCCAAAACCATGAATCTGCACCATCGTCACGAAGGACAAGTGCGATCGCGGCAGGTTCCCATTTACCAAGGGCGGACTCTGGATGAGGAGAGTCTCTTCGACCTAGCTAAGGACCTTCTTACACAAATCATTGCAGAAGGAAGAGGCATATGGCCCTGTGCTAATCTCAGCCTGAGTGTAGGAGGTTTCGAAGATGGCATCAAAGGCAACATGGGCATTGGGGCGTTTCTTGTCAAAGGAGAAGAGGCAGAAGCGCTTCGTTTGTCCACTCTGGAGAGCCGTCCATCTTCCACTGGACCCGAACCCTCCGCGAAAAAACGTCGGGTAGAGGACGGTGGCATCCAAAGGTTCTTTTCCAAGAGGGCATCCGATGAACGCGACGGGAGTCTCTCAAACGAATTACGTACTTCCAATGAAAGTACTGGCGCTGCACATACGTTATCGCAAGACGCCAACAAGAGCCTCAGTTTTGCTACTAAGTCGGGATATGAGGCCCGCCATGGAATCGACCTCAATTCGCATCAATCAAACGCATCATGGCCGCATGCGAGCGCTCACAGTAATGAAACAGACCAGAATAGGCAGATTTCGATCGATCCCCTTACATGCTCTCGCTGCGAGGCCAGCTTCAATGACCCGGAAGCGCTACAGAGTCACGGGGATTGGCACATGGCCAAAGATCTCCAGGATGAGGAACGTGTCAAGCCTACATTCGCTGAACGGCAATCTACTGCACGCAGCTCTGCACCAAAGACGCAGGGAAGTGTATCGAGACGCAGCCGAGGAGGCAAACTTGAGCAAGGCCAAAGTCGACTCAAATTTGGCTGACTTGGTCGGACATGACAGGAACGGGTACCGAACCTGCCATGTCCTTGCCTCTTCGTGGGAACTGCCAGCCCCACGACCTACCTTGCTACTTACTTCCTGAATTCAAAATCACAACACAAGGATGTGGCTCTTCTGACAAGTGAAGATGTCAGTAATGCCAGGGGTACTTTGGTTCCATGACCAGAGTGCCGAAAGGGTGTAGGTATACTGCGCAGGCAACTATCGTCATCATGCTCAGTGCAGAGTTGCACACAAAACTCCGGCAAACTATTGCAGCTGTGGCGATACACCAATTTGCCCTCATTGGCCGAACTGACATCTACAACCCCCTGAAAAAACAAGTCGATGCAGAAGCCGGGGAGGATGCAGTTGTCTGGTCACACATTTCATGCCAAAACATCCGACACGGCATGGCAGGTCGATAAGGCAATGCGAACACCCGAAGCATACATCAGGGGGATCAGCGAGTTGATTAGACGCTTGTGCTGTGCTATTTACACTGCTCGCTTGTGCGTCTTGGAATGAATCTCACGGGGAAACGGAAGCATATTGATAAGATCAATCTGCTGATGTATCGAGAGTGCCAAAGATGATGACAAAGTATTCGACTGGTGGAGTGCCAAGACATTGACACGCCTTGGTGTCCTTGATAGGATGGCTAATGATTGGATAGCAGAGCTTGGGCACAGAACACATGGTCCTGGGTGCAGATATTGGGCTTCAATTGGTGCACGCATTGCTACCCAACCCACCCTCCAAAGTACATCCGAAAAGCCAACCAACCGTCAGCCATCGAACCTGGGAATTGGCCTCAAAAATCGCGAATGTAACTGAGGCAATGCTGGCATTTCGCAACACCTGACAAGCATGCCGCTGCTGCGGAAACACGTTGCCTATCGTCTGTGGGCGTAATAGTCGAAATTCACACTCTGCAACAGCACTGTGACAGGCATCGAGAAGTAAGGAACCACAGGAGGAGAGATGCCCAATATTCCGAGACATTTGGGCAAGAACAGATATTGCAACCGAAGGGCACAGAGGTACAGATTTTCTCTCGATAGGTGACGAACAACAAAGTAGATTGACAATGAGCTCCATTTGTCGACGTGTCGCTTAAAGTCAAGACATGATATTGAATCAGCACATACTGGGAGTTGCGAATACTTCATTTGGGATATAAAACAGCAGTGTGAAGTGTATGATGAGATGTGACAATGGTACCTTGGACACTCGTTTTTACCGTCCACTTTCTGTCACTTCGGCAAGGTAATCCTATGCTGTACAGATCACGGCACTTCTTAAAAAAGAAACTATTCTCACATCCGGAACGGCAAGACGTCATAGTATTGCTAACGCTGTTGCTCCATCCCAGCTTCAATCTCTCTGATATCGCAGCACTAGTCCGAACATTAGGCACTGATCTTTGGGAAGATACAGAGTTTTCTGTACGAGGTGTCTGTCTCGCTTGCGGGCGATCGTAACTTAGAGCACAGCGTGTCGCCGATACTATCTTACTACCACAGTCGGAGAAGAAGGCTTGAGTGGGTGTTGGGCATCGTTGAAACAAGGGATAGCCTTGTTCACAACAATACAAAGACGACTTTGAAGGTATCATTGCCGCGTCTGCTTTTGGTATCTGCAACCTGTTTGGCTGTGGGTAGTTGTTTCCAACCGCTCTACGTTGCTCGGACAGACAAGATCTTGGTCCTATCCGAGCTTTAATCTGGACCGCGACAGGTTCGATCTCTAATAAACGACGGGGTTAAATCGATCCTTCACGCTCAGGTTTTCAGGATTTGACATTTGAGCCAAACTGCCCCATAACTGACGCAATTTCACGATCTTTGACACAAACCAGGGACGAACCACGTTGTGACCTGGACGACAGAATAATTTCATTTCCTGAATGGGACAAGACGGGAAAAGAGGCTTGCAGTGCATCTGTCACACTACACAAACGGTATCACGGCTGCACGGTTCAAACCCTTCGACTGACAGGTTGATGAAGGAGATTTTGGACCAGCTACAAAAACAATACTGTACTCTCAAAAGCCGGTGCAAATAGCCTGGCCACCAGTACGGATACCATAAACAATCAACAACAAGCGAGCAACGTTCGGCGTGGCCGCCACCGCAATCATTGATCATCCGCTGGCATACGGTGGGCTGCGCTGTGACTCGCCAGCCAGAAACCGTCTGATTCAAGAGTCACAAGAAAGACAAGAACTGGAACCGAAACACAAGGCCTCACCCTCTCTTTCGAACAAAGGGTTTCGCCCAGCCTCCCGCGGTGCCCAAGTGTCATCAGTCACCGCTAAAACCCAAGCCCAACGTCGAGACCAGAACCCAGCCCGGCAAGGCAGGAAAGGCGCTGTAGGGCACGCGCAACAACTTCCGGAAGCCCCAGGCGTGCCAACCGCATCTGGCTTCGGTAACGTTAACAGGGCAGTCAAACGGTCCACCAAAATAGGTCGCCACTTGATGCAGGGTTGCTGGCAGCGCGGAACAGACAAGGACCAGGCTAGTGAGGATCAGGACCAGAATCAGGGCACCCACGCACAAGACCAGCAGCGGCAGCTGCAGATCCCGCATTTTGGTGTTGGGTTCGGTCAAAGTGAGATACAAGCTTCCGTCACGGACAGTCCCAGACCAGAACCAGCCGACTCACTCACAACCCAGCAACCCGTGGGAGAGAAACCATCATCAATAGACGAAATATTAGCACAATCCCCGCCTGGCCTAGAACAGCCGGGTGATCCCAGCTTGTACTATCTTGGCTTGCTGCAAAATCAGAACCAGCTCCACCAAGAACATCACCGCGCCCAACAATATCAGGGTTTTCCGGGTGACGACCCATCAATATCAACTCACCAGCAACCTCAACCTCTCAGCTTTGGCCAGCATCACCAACCTCCCGCATGCTCTTCGCCACCACTACCCTTTTCTTTCCCCTTTCCCTCACCTCCAGCATCAGCACCAGCAACATCTGTCTTCGGACTGGCTCCTCCTCCTCCGCTGCCTCTTCCTGCAACTCCACCAAAACCACCCCCGAGACGACGCTTCCAACCAACGACGTCTCGCCGTCAGCAGAATCTGTCCCACTGCCGGTCCAATTCCAACCTGAGCTCAAGCTCAAGCAACAGTGCTAGTGCCAGCAGACGTCTGCTGGCCTCTCGGTCTCCTGCAAGTCAGTCTGCCAGTGGGAAAACCCCTCGTCAGCGCCTAGCACCACCACCACTGCAGCCAATAGATTGTGTAGACCCACAGGATACGCCCACCGCCCACCGCCGCCATTCGCCTTTTCTTCCTCCTCATCCTCACCCTCCCGCTTCTTCTCTTTCTGCCTGTTCTACCCTCTCAGCTCTCTCCACGTCGTCTCCCTCCTCCCCCATCCCCGGGTCTATCTCCTCTTCTCCCGCTCTTCTGTCGACCTTCTCTCCCATCTCCTCTTCTTCATCTTACCAAACTTGTTCATCCGCCGTATCCTCCCCACACATCAACATGTCGAGAGCATCCCGAAACCCTCCCCCAGCCAGTGCCGGTACTGGACGACAAAACGAATACTTCGTCCCTCGCGATGGCATCGACCGTGAAGTCATCTCCGCCGATATCTGCCGTTATTTGGGCAACGACGCTCTCGTGCGTCCCGGCCACTACGAGGTACGCCTTAAGCAATAGTGAACCCCGCCATCACGATGGAACAAATGGCTCACATTTTCTTCGCAATAGAACCCTCAGACAGGCCAGGCCGTGCAAGGCTACTACATCACTGCCTACAGAAATCTAACAACCGTGAGTCTTGTATCATGGCATCGGCACTCGATCATAAACTAACCATGCCCCTCTAGGCTATGATTGAGGACCTAAAAGCGGATTCTGCAAGATGGGATAGTGAAAGGCGTGCGCAGACTTCACGCAATACCTCCGGAGGTACTATTGCCTCGAGAAACGTTGGCGTACCGCCGAGACACTCATCTAACTCACCTGTAGTGCAATACCGCTACTCGGAGACGCATCAGTCGCGTCAGCATCACGGTCCTACCGAGGGCCCCTACTCGACCGACCCTTACGCTCGTGACTCCGGCTTTGATGGACCCAGGTACCCAGGAACAGGTGCTCCCGGTTACACTGGTGCCGCTGGTTCATACAGCCAGTCTTATGGCGGCTCAAGTAGTGGCTTTGCCGGTTATACACAAGCTCAGCAATCACCTCCCCCAGCGGATTCTAGGTTTAGCTCTACTCCTGCAGCTGCCGTCATGAACGCACCGTACCAGGCTGGCCAGAGCCCTTATGTGGATGTCGGAACCAACCAGAGGCCCAGAGGATACGATGCCTTTGCTAACCAGGCTGCCGCCGCCGCCGCTGCGCAGCAGCAGGCTTATGCCACTTCTGCACCTTCGCAACCCGGTTACCCGGCCACTGCTGCTTACCAATATTCAGGTCAGGCTCCTCCTGCGGGCTACGCAATGCAGCCCCAGGATCCCTTCTATGGTCGTGGTGCGTATAGTGGAGGACCCGTTGGGCAAGTTCCCATGAGGATGACGTACTGATTATCGAGCTCTAGCAGGTCAACCAGCCCAAGGATATACCCAGGCCTCACAGTATGAAGAAACCCCCCGTGCTCGTGCTTCCGCGACACCAACAAATACTCAAACAAATCCCAGTGGCACCTCCAGCGGCCGACGTAGTGAACGAGAGAGCGACAGGCATAGCTCCGACCGCCACCATCGCTCCAGCCGCCGGTAAAAGGTGTGTTTCCGGAGTACCGAGGCCGGATCTTTGTGCCCTGCCTTTTGCCTGAGCTTGACGAGACGCCCCGACGTTTTCGCGAGTGTGATGATTTCTGCATAATGACCGGATTACATGGAGTACGGCTTAATTTTTTCTACTGGAACGACTCTTTCCTCTTTCTGTTTCTTCCGGATATGACCCCTTCAGAGGCTTCAGATTTCTTTTCTTTGGCTGGTGCCACCACCGAGTTGCAAGTTTGCATCTCAACAGGAGTTTCCCACTGGAAAGGTATCTCATTCCATCTTTCTGGAGATTGATTCTGTCATCTACGAACCTAGATTCCCTGGAGTCGATAATACCCTGGACATACCAACTATTCTTGCTATCGATGATGCCCTGGATACACGAACCGGACCTTTCTGAGACGCATACCCTTGGTGCCTTGTTTTTCTTTACTTTTGATGACGACCATGCATTGTGGATGAGCCTTACCTGGATTTACGACCTCGTCGACTACGCACATTATTGCCACACGGATGAGACCATGCTGCATACGTTTTATACTGGGATACGGCGCTGGGATGGAAAAGGAAAGGGAGCCATCCCTTACCAGGTGGATTTGGGGTGGTGTCTCATGTCATGGCCTTGCTGTCCGGATTCGCCCTCAGGGGAAGTATTCTGTTTTCCGTCCTACCTGGATCTGGCTGGTTCTTGCTCCTTTCCTCCAATGTCTTTGGCCCTCGGATTCTTCGATGTAAATCATCGTCGAGACGCGGCGTTTATTGAAATAATTATTGGCAGAGGCCGGCATCCGGACAGCAAGGTGAGTTCGAACGAGCTTGTATATATTAGCCAACCTTTTCAAAAGGATCTTTTGCTTCCCCTGTTCCCTCATTCTCACGTTTCCTTCCACTGATGGACTTTCCATGGATCTTGTCTTGATGAATCGCAAAGACACTGACTCGCCAGACTTGACTGAAGCAGCTAGGTGCACGTATATTTATACCTGGACACACTTCTCCTGGATCTTCCTGGATATACTTGATTTACCCTGGGACAACCAACTGGCAATTGCCTCTACTATACATTACCAAGGAAAGGACCAAACTCACCAGGATTGTACTGTTGTCTGGATGTTTACCCACCTCAGCCGAGGTTGGCTCAAGTTCGTCATTGACGATACTGACACTCATTTGCGCCCGCATTGAGTTGCCTGGAATCAAGATCAAACAAAAACCAGAACATGCCATTGCACAGGAGTCAAGGTAACATGCAAACAAGGTGATTCAATGACTACTCTGGAATCATTCTCGCTCCGCCACCTCGGACTGCAATTTGCTACACTATTGCATGCGCTATGGGTTGCTTGTTGCTCTGGTTTCTGCCGCATCCATTCCTGTTCGCATTAGACTCAGGCTTGTTTGAGCCCTTTCTGGACTTGGTCAGCTTTTTCATACCTGGATTTCTTGCTACACCTCACTGGCCCTTTGGTAATCGTGATGCGTCGGCATTCAGAGACTGCAGACCCTTTCCTCGCAGATGACTTTTCCAATATCACACCAATTATGAGCGACATCGCATCATTTGCAAGCAACACATTGTATTCTTCTAGCGGCCTTGTCACCCACCGGATTTGCACAAACCTGGAGAAGCGGACGCCATTGAAATCGAGACTGGATCTCCACACCTTGGTCTGGCAATACCGGATAGCGCCATGAAGGAAGATCGATGGGGCTTATTGGCGATGGTTTTGTCTGAAGGTTTTCACTTCTTTCTCTTTTTGTTTCGGCCTTGGATCCACGGATATATCCTCTTTGGCCTCCGTCCTGTTATTCATTGTCGCTCGTGCTTTCTTGTCAAGTTTTTGTTTATTGGAGATACAAGGAGTTGAAAGAGGTCATTTCATTTCATTATTTTTTTCCAGTTGGACCCGAATGTGGGAAAGAAATGCGGGTTATTGACTACCATTATTGCAAAAGTATGTTGAGGAATACAAGAGTTGGGCGGTTACCATCATCAAACATGCCTATTTGCCTCCAAGTGAGATAAGGAAATGCCTTCAGCCAGTTCACATATGAAACACCAACGCTCTAACCAGCCTGGCCAACCAAAGCTGCCATTTCGAGGAAACGTCTCAGTTTGCCTATGTCAACTCCGATCCACGGACTGACGGCTTCGACGCTTGTAGGGATGATGGGAGTAAAGTCGTTGGTGAATACAATGGGCCGTGTGATGGTGTCTGGGAAGCCTGTGCTCGCGTACTATGGCAGGTTCCGGAGGTGCCACAAGAATACCATCATCCAGGAGCATTGTGATAACCGCATTGACCCAACCTTCGCAAAGGGTCGGCTCATTAGGAGGAAGAGCAAAGCTGTGGGGGCCAAGTAGCCTCGAGTGGTCACTTATCACGGTTTGCACACGCTCGAGGTCGTGAGAGGAGATAGAGCCGACGCATTGACTTTCGTGAATGTTGCCAATTTGATCAGGAGAATTGAGGACATCGATCATGAGAGGCAGTGCAGTCTGTTGGCCCGGAAGAGAGACATCCGTGACATAGTAGAGGTAACCAGCTGGTCCAGAGGAGCTAGTTGAGATGAAGATCTTATGAGAGTCAGGGGCATGCTGGATGTGAAAGACTTGATAGCGAGAGGGCCCGGGGTTGAAGACGGATACAGCAGGCACGAAATCACCCAGGGCCGTCTGAGCAGTCTCGGAGTTTATTGGCAAGATCATGGTGACAAGTATGGTTGATGTAAAGATAGGATGGCTCTTCAAATGTCAATGCTAGATTGCTGTGAAGTCTACATTTTAGTTTGGAGATACCTGGTCATTTATAATAGTAGATTAGACTCATCAAGAGTGGACGTACCAAAGACAGCTTGCTGAGCTCATGCAGAGAGTCATCTGGTGTCCTGTGAGAACCTGCTCATATCATGGCATGCAAACTATTGTTAGGACAGTTTGAACCTCGAGGCCTGCGGGTGTCCGAAAGCAAGGGAGAGTAGCAGCACTGCTCCGGACTAGACCCGTTGATGGTGTTGACAACAGCGGAGTGGTGGTGCCCGCTTCGACCTTGACATGCAATAGCTTATTCTGACTCTAGAGACGCCTATCTCTGTTGGTATCGGTGCTTCTTCTTTTGAGTTTCCTCGAATTCTCGAATATAAAGACAAGTCATTATGCGACTGCGGTTCTGTTACTCGATTGAGTTACGCCGACAAAGCAAACAATGCAAGGCAGGATATTGCAGTGCAAACCAAGCTAGCATGTTTGACCAAAGATTCGTCAGATGCTGCAGTCGATGACAGACCTATGTTGTGCGGAGGTACAGGTGTAACCGTACAGCAACCTGCTTGTTCGACGTTGCTGGCTCTAGGAGGAAACTCGTCCGGTTGCAAGATCCAAGGTTTGTGCTGTTATGATTTGCTTTGGTGATCTTGCGAAAGTATACAACGCTGAGTGGAAGGCCGAGACGGGTGGCTGCGTGAGCTCAAACACAAGCTTGTGGCTTGTCGAGTAGTATCAGACCGCTGAGATGGGGGCCGACATTTCCTTGACTCACGAAAACCATAGCAATAGACAATCCGGAGAGTTGCATGAAGTGAGAAGTGGACTCGGGTTTAGTCAGACAATCAATGAGCTCGCCCAGACTTGGATCGGTTGGTGTGACTGCAGCTTCCCGCACGATCTACGCGTGACCATTCATACTGTCTTGGGCTTGGACGACGAGAACTGTGAAGTATCACCAAACACAAATGACTGTTTCCTTCGGTGGTAGGGAATGAACTTTGCCTGGGAGTATGAGAAGCACTTGATAGTCTTATGGGAACTATGGAAGAGTTGTAACTTGGTATCTGCCACCGACAATACCTTGGTAGATTTATCTACAGGAAGTAAATAGGTTGCCAACGAAATAAAGAATAAATTAACTCAAAGTCATTAAATAAAGAGACCATTGTTTCGCGAGTCCCCTATTACGAAGTCTTATGAACAAGACAAAGTCAGCATCATTCAGTCTTAAACTCTACCCCTGCCATCTTCCTGACTCTGTTCCTCTCAGTGATCAAAGCAACTATACCAAAAGATCTCTTGTTCCACCCCTCCTCGATCGGCAACCTTTCTTCTTGGAGGAAAGCCTTGGCATAGCTACATTCAACACTATCTCCGGTGCCAATAACGTTGAGTATCAGCGCGATCTCGGCACACGCAAGATCATTCTCAAATGGGCCATAGTGGACATCTGGGTTATCCGCTCTCTGCCTTGCAATGCGTTTCTTGCGGAACTCAACAAGATCATCGATGGTGATGATCTTGCCATCCTTTGAGCTGGCAAGCAGATCTTGGACGAGATCCTTTTGAAGGGTAATATTGTCCCCTTGTTGGTGATCACGACGGGTCAAAGATATGTCGTGCTCAACCGTATTGGGCAAACCTAGCTGGTCCAAGTTCAAGACTCTGTGGCCATCAGAGTCAACCTGGCCTGGCTTCCGCATGCCGAATCTTCCCATTACCGACCACGGATCAGTGACAGTCTGCCACACCTTTTGAAGGAAAGATCTCTCGACAACTGGGTCATTGTGAAATTTTGAGGGCGCACGCTCTTGGAAGATGGGATTGGCGAAGGCGGCACCGAGGGGCTTGGAGAGTCCGATAGCATCCATCCCTGCCAACACTTCTTCGACACGCACATTTCTGCCATCTCGGGGGAGATAACCGTGGTTTGCAAGGGTATTGATAAGAGGACACGGTCCTCGTATATCATCAGGGCCCGAAGGAGCATATGCGCCTTTTCTGAGTGGCTGAGTTGGTGATGCCATCTTGTATTGTATAAGAGATAGTAGAGGCTTTCGCAAACAGGGCAGACTGGGCAAACAGTCAGATGGGAAAGGAAAGGCGGGGGAATGGATGGAGATATAAATGATAAAAAAGAGTCAATTCGTCTTACATGCATCACTTGGATGCTCTTCTATAGGTGCTGTACGGTAACATCCATTGACCTTCAGCTCGTTTAAGTGGCAGCCACTGAGACAGCTGATAGCTGACACTATTGTCACTAACGTCCTTATTAACTTCAGCCAACCTCTCGCAACGAGAAACATGGCGCATGGGTACATCGATTAGATTCATGAGACCATTGATTGGACTTGGACAAGTCTCGCTCTTCCAATGTCTACTACGCTTTGACCGCTGACTTGCCACCCCAACATCTGACAAGGATACTTCTTGGGGCATACTCTGAGGGAAGATATATTGTTTGCCTCAACTTCAATATAGAGAGGAGTATTGTCCAGCTCTAACGGATACTTTTGATGCTCTTCGCGCAGTCATCCTTCAAGTCCAGAGCCCAAACCAACCGAATATAGATGGCATGAAACCGAGGGTCTGGTTCCTGGTTCCTGAGTTCACTGGCTGGTCAAGACAAGCTCATCGTGTGTCGAGCACTCTCTTTGTGACCTAAAGCCAATATTTGCGAGACTGACTGGCCCTCAAAGGCTCAGGTATGTGGCAGCAATTCCAAAACATATCGGTTGGTCAAAGAGCGAAACAATAACTTTACATATGTGACTGTGAAACACCTCGGGACTGATACAAAGATGCAGCATGCCTTAGCATATGCCATCCATCATGATATGCTCAAACTAGCAACTTGGTATCTCGTCTGTTGCTGATTCAGACTATAGACTACAGACTACTGCAACTGCAATACTACATGCCAGGTATAGAAGGGATGGTCCTTTGGTGACTCGTCCATGTTTCTTGTAGGCCGAAAGACGAACCAGAGAACATGCTAGTTTAAAGTCTCAGGATGTCAAGTTCTAGCTTGAGTTGCATGGTTAGACATTTCCACTTTGTCTACCTCGTTGCATAGGAGATGGAACTCGACTCGGAAGCAATCTGCAGCAATTTACTAGACTTGCCTTACTGTAGGTAGGGACTAAATTCTAAACCAAAAGCGGTGAGGGGAAATTGGCGGGGCACTACATAGACTAAAGTTGATGGGTGCTGGACCCTTTGATCTAACTGGTCTTTTTCTTTTTTTCTAATATTTGTTTTGACTATTTTTTATGCTGTTGTTTCATGCCATATCCGTAGATATACTATAGTATAGTTCCATGTAACCGACTTTTGTAAATTACCCCGTAATGGATAAGGCGTAATTCATTATAGGACATACATTGTATGTATATTGATCATTTTAGTGGTTATCAGGGCATTATATTATATTTATATTATATTATCCTCCGGGGAAATGAATGGGCAAACCATCAAAAAAAAAAAAAAAAAAAGCCCCAACCGAAATTGAGGGCCAGAGTGACATGGAAAGTCTCGACCCTAACAAGGTGATCGTCAGTGACCGCGTGCTTTGCTCGTGGCATGCTGAGTCTCAGTACCTTCTAGGTAGGTACTTGATCAAGACGCCAAGATTTGGTGCGTCGTGAGGTATCTCAATCATTGGTTCCCGTCAATGAATTGACCTGCTTTTGACTCGAGGTTTGGTCTGTTGAACGTGAGAGAACCCTTGCAGTGATTGAATAACTACAAACATACATACATACATACATTTCACTCTCTACCTACTGTGAATGTGATCCATCAACACCAACACCGAATCCTTACCAAGATTTCATCATCTACCGAAAAAGAAGGAAATAAAATAAAATAAAAACACCACCTAGCCGGACCCGGACCCAGACCCAGACCCACTGAAAAGTCAGAAAAAAAAGAGTGTGCGCCTGTTCTTTTCGATTCGACTCCGTCCCCGACGCCGTCTCCAGCTTCCGCTGCCGAGTGACGAGTGACCGAATTGCGTCCCACAATCTCTTGAGGAATCGAAAAACTTTT